>CAWUFW010017909.1:0-243710 GCA_963921515.1 Calotriton arnoldi
TGGCGGCGTCATCGGGCGCTTTGTGGCCGTGACGGGGTGGTTGGTTCCTAGTCCCAGGTGGTGTGTACACATGTGTTCCGCGATGTTAGGATTTGGCCTGTTTGTCATATGTGGATGCAATGGTGGATGTGTAGTGTACACGCGCTGGTGGGGGGGTTGTCCGCTTTTTCCGCCCTTGCACTGTGTGCGCTGTTTGCGTGCACTTGCTTGTGTGTGTGCCTCACCTGCGTCTCCGCGGTACGCTGCGCCCTTGGTGGTGCATCAGCAGAAGCATGGGAAGGGCCTGCAGTGCTGGATTCATGCCCGGGTGCCGCTCTTCGTTGTCCGTGCTCTGCGTCCGTGTTACCGCCTCTCTTTCACGTGCGGTGTCTCTGGCCGTGGGAGCCGCTTGTTTGCGGCATCGTAATTTATGCGCCGGGCGGGACGTGTTTCGCCGGACGGTGTGTGTCAGTTGTGCTGCGCCGCTACGTGAACGGGCGCACTTTGATGGCGGACGGTGTTGCTGGCTTGCCGGCGGTGTTTGGCCTGCTTTTCGCATCGTAATTGGGCGGGCGTGTGGACTGCTGCGTGCCGGCGGTAACTGGTGGTTTTTGCATCCGCCAGCACGGCGGTTGTGCTTCCGCCCGCCATCGTAATGAGCCCCATAGTAACATAAAACAATTAAAAATGTTTTCGATATGACATTCAATATTACTTACCTATATGTCGATATTTTTTCCAACTATATTATGTCTTTTCTATATTCTGTCCTCTCGATATTTTGTACTCGATATTTTGTCCTTTTGATATTAAAACTTCGATATTTAGTCTCTACACCGCACAGAACGCAACACTGCATCCCCAAAACTGGCAGACACATCACCACCCACCACCAAGCGATAATGTGACATAAAGGTGTGGGGAGAACTCCAAGTGGCGGCCCTGCAAATTTCTGCCATGGAAGCCCCCTGCAAACAAGCCCAAGAAGGAGCCATCCCCCGAGTAGAGCGGCCCTGCATAGACCCAGGCACCGGCAACCCCCGGGACTCATAAGCCGCCAAAATAGCCCACTTCAACCACCTACTGAGAGTAGCCACAGAAGGCTTCAGACCCTGACCCGCCAAACCAAAAGTAACAAAAAGGGAATCCACTTTACGAAACGGGCGGGTACGATCCAGATACACTTCAAGTGCCCGTTTGACATCCAAACGGTGTAGCATAACCTCCTCCACAGACAAAGGATCGGCACACAACACAGGCAACACCAGCTCCTCCAAACAATGGAAAGTGGAGGGAATCTTAGGAACAAACGCAGCCTTAGGGAAAGAAGAGGAAGAAATCAACCAGTCATCCAAGTATGGAAACACCTGGATCCCCTGTGCATGCAACAACCCCACCAGAGGAGCCAACACCTTGGTAAACACCCTAGGTGAAGCAGAGATGTAAGCAGGTATGCAGTACAGCATTTCTCAAGATGCAAGTTAATTTACTCCATGCTCTCATAGCTTAACACATAGAAGTAGGTTTTAGGGTATTAGGTTGCTAGGATGATAAATTAATTTCTTACTATTTTGGAAATGTTCATATAATTCTTGTTACTGGTCACATGCCTTAGTGCTGTATTAATCATGTTCTGTGTGGTTAATTTTCTTGTGCTAAGCAACACAACTAAAATGTTGGAATAAACACTTTTAACCATAAAGTGTCTCTTACTTAGTGAAGTGCTTGTGTCTGGTATTCTAAAGATTTAAATTGGGTTTGAATTACCACTATGTCCCTGAAACCTTTACAGGACTGTTAGAAACCTAGAACACACTGACACCACATCCAACCTCGACTTTCACGTTCAAGCGTTGGTGCACTGAACTAAATTCAGGCATCCGTGGGCAGGAAAGTCAGATCTTGTAGAACTAAGCTTATAGACTGAGGGGCAGATTTACAAGCCCCTTGCGCCACTTTTGCGTCACTTTTCCCATGTTAAAAATGACGCAAAAGTGGCGCAAGGGCCTTGTAAATCTGCCCCTTAGTTTACACAACAAATTGACACCCTTTTATAAAATGTTTTATTTGCTACATATAGAGTTTAATTAAAATGAAGTATGGCATATTTTTAACTCTGACAGCTAAACCTATGAATACAACTCCAACATAAACATAAGATAGTAGTGAATCCTCCTGTCATACAGAAACAGTAACAACAGAGACTGCAACACCATTGAATACACAGCAGCCAAAGCATCATCTCTGCACTAACAGAACCACCAACAACTGTTTCTCCATCTGCAGTTCTGTTAACTCCACCTACACCATTCTTTTCTTTATTTAAAAAAGAAAGAAGGTCATTAAGTGATACTGTAAAGTCTAGAATTAGTGCAGGCAGGGACAGTTCACCTATTCCAGCTCAATTCCATGCATTGGAACAATCGTTGCTAAAACTTCAAACAATGCAGTACAGAGGTACCTCCGAATTGAGTAGCAGGGTGGCAAACATAGGTATAATAATCTCAAAACGAAGCACAGCCATTAGATCTGGCTCTCACAAATTGTCAATGGCTATAAAGGATATGCACACACAAATGTAAGTTGGGCGGAAAAAAGAAATAGCATAGAATTGCATGTTGTAGCTTGAAAATCAACAGGGATACAGGGGAAAGGGATATGAAAATGAATTATAGCAACCATTGCATCCACAAAGTTCTTAAAGACCCTTGATAAAGCACTCTGGGATATACCCCCTCCAACCAGCGGCGAAACGAAAATTGAGGGGGCCCCCCTGCAAGGTACGTGGAGGGGCCCCCTCTGGGCTCTATCAAGAGCTCTCCGGCCAAAGTGCTGTGCTGAGGGGGCCCCCCCGCACCCTGGGGGCTGCGGGGGCCTGTGTTACGCCCCTGCCTCCAACTGCTTCTGTTTGTGGTAACTTCCAGTTGCTAAAAGATGTAAGTTACACAAAACTGCATGTGTGCAGATTGCTCTACTGCATTGGATAGGGTCCAAATAATCCCTAGAACTTAGAATAACCTTTTAGCCAAACCTATACATTGCATAAACCTCCTCATCTGTTTGCTCAAACAGGGTCACCAATGAAATCCTCTCTCTCCTCCTTTTCCTCCACTTTTGGGCTCCTAGAATCTGCATCCTCCTCACTATAGCATAGAGTGCTGCCATTGCAAAAGTTTGCAATGCATTTTGGGCCACCTTTTATACTTTTCACTAGGTTACTAGTGGCTTCTTCTCCATAGGGGGTGCTAGGGTGGTGGACCACAAAACCATTATGCTTCACTCTGCATCTCATTGCTTAGACATTACAGCTTTAACGTGATCACAACCAATTTCACCAATCATTTTTTTACATGTAGATGGCTATAATATCAGTTTGGAAGCAGAAGAGGGCTCTACTGGCTCTATTGTGCATGCAACAGGGGTTAGCTGTTACAGCCTGGTCTCACACAGACACAATAAATATCCAACATGCTGCTCTAGTTTCAAACAGTGCAGCATGATAATGGTGAATGGGGCTTGTCAGTTAGTGCCCTTATGCCCCATCAAAAGCCATGAAATATGAAAAAGGACAGCCTCCCGTTCTATTTGAGCTTCTGATTGACCATACAGTTGTTTGTTAACCTTGTCTGGTGCCAAGGTTGTTGGATCTGGAAGTTGGGAATCATGGTTGCCCTTTGAGGTGCAGAGCAAAGTGTGTGTTCAGGACTACCCAAGGTAAGTTTCCACCATGTGTGTATGATTGACACCATGTTTGTATTGTCAATCTCCCAGTATGAGTCAGTGTGTGTATGTGAGTGTGTGTATGAGTGTTTGTTTGTATGCGTGTAGTTGTTAAAAAATATTATCAGCAAAATAAAGTAGCAAACAACAGGGCAGGTGAGACAAAAAATAAACAGGCCGAGCCTTAAAAGTATTTGTCTTGCAAATTGTAAAATAAACATGTTAGAGTATAAGTTGTCTTTAAAAAAACTGAATTTCTTTAGCGCGCAGAAGCATTTTTACCTTCCCCATTGCCATATCAGAATATATACCACCTTAACGACAATGCTATTAGTGAACTGAGAGGCACGCGAGTGGCCATGTGTACCCAATATGGGTGCTAGATGCTTATTATTCATGGAGCAAGTCTTTGTACAGCACACATCCCAAACTCACTTGTGTAAAGGTGCTCTGGAATATGGTAATGAACAAAAACGAGTCTCAGTGAAATAAAGTATTTACCTAGGATCGCACATTTGGTTACTCTGAGATTGACCCCAGATTTTCCAGTTTCACACTGTGCAATTGTCTCTTGATGGGTATCTCCTTCTGGCATGTGTGTACACACGAGGGGGGCCTGAGGAGATTTAATAGAACAGCGAGGGCACACTCCCCATTTAAAGACTCAATAACACACAAAGAGCCCTTGGGTCCGAAGTCACGCAGTGGTAGGCCAGAAGTGGGAACAACTATTCTGGAGGGGGGGGAGGTGTTCCCTTTTAAGGACGGTTTCCCTCACACACCAGAGGTGTCATGCTTCATCATGGGGAGTCCTCGCATCATGAAGCCTGGTCATGATGCGGGCTACAACCCCCTCGCTGCGAGGGAGGAGCTCAAGGATGCTTTCAAGTGAGAGGGGTATTCCTAAAACCCAATGTGAGCGGTGTGTATGATGGGAAATGTGCAGTGCTGGTGGATAAGTGGTTAAAACTAGCTACAAGGTTAGCCAGATACAATTTATTATTGCTACCCTGTGCTAGGATTAAAAACAAATGATGTGTAGTGCTGCTGCCGACATTAGATGCAGTCGCACCAAGTAGTGATCAACATGTTTCAGCCTCAGACCTAGACAGTGTCGTGGCTTTCATCAGGATCTCTAATAAAGCTACTGCTACGTGTAGGTGAAAAAAGGAAATAATAATGCGTCAGCGTGTTAAATGAAAAATACTAAACCAGTGATCCAGCAGTTCAACGGATTCACGGGTAGGACCTGTGGATGAGACATAAACAATAAACCCCGCAATTAAGTCAGTGTCATAAGGTGCTGTGCAGTTGTCCCACATCTAGACATGACAACGTGAGAATTTTAAAAAAAAACATCTATACAACTGGTTCATGCAACAGTCATAGGTGTACTATATAACAGAGAATGTATGGTGACTGTGGACAACTTATGTCATACTTATGAATAACGTCACTCACCTGTAAAAGTCAGGACGCATGCCACATCTGTCCTTGGCTTCTATCCTTAGGTACACAAGCCCATCCTAACTAATGAGTAGAGGTTGTGGCATTAAAAGCAGGAAGAGATGCCCTAAATTTAGAAAGACCAGCATTAAAAAAGATACCATCAAGTGAAATGGAGACCAAAAACCTGTTCTTTAGTAAGGTAGGTTAAAGAGACGCATGGTTCTGGAAAGGGAAAAGAAGGTGAGCATGCCTTGTTGCTGGCAAGGGGATGCATGCTATAGAGCTGATGTATGGGTAGCTGTAATGCAGCGCGTGTAGTACCTGATGCGAATAGCGGCTATGGAGGGCCCATGGAAAATGGGGACCTAAAGAAAGGGCTTTAGACAAGCGGCAGACCCCTGTATGTGATTGATTGAGTGGCCACTTATAGTGTCAATGCATTAATATAGAGCTTAGTTGATATACTGTGCCCCAGACATTTAATTTCTGTCATGGAATAACACGGCGTGTAACTCAGCTGGAGTTCGCCAAAGTGTCGGGAAATACCCGAACCCGTGTGCAGCATCGATCGTAGAATAGCCGTGTCGGGAAGTGCCCTGGCCTGTGTGCCGCAACGGTAGTTGAATGGCCAGCGCACACAGCTCAGTATGAGCGGGGACAGCATGGGTACTGAGCACCCCAGAGAGTCATCCTAGCAACATGCAGGTACTAACTGAGGGTGGTGCGAAAATAAGATCGATGGCGATGGCGATTGAATGCGTTAAGGTAAACAATCACGGTTACGTGAGTGTCCCAAAATAAGGGGTCGGCGTGTTACAAAGTAAAGGAATCACGGGAGATGTCCGTGAGTAACAGCGTGAATAACCCAACCCGCACTTACTGCTTCAATTACAGCAGGGAAGTCGTGGAGTGTGTCCAAGGGACAGGAAACTCGGAGAATGCCGGCTCAAACAAGAAGGGCAGATATCCCAAGCGTTCTCCGTGACCTCGCGACCGCTTCCTGGAAACGGCTCGGGCATGCTGGGAAGTGTAGTTCGCTCGTGCCCAGGGGGCGGAAATGCAGCACAGTAAAGGTCCCGATTGAAGGTGGGACATGTAATTTACATATGTGTGTTGATAGATTCCATGCATAATTGCAGAGAGTGAGAAAGGCATCTGTATGAAAAAGTAATTCAAGTATTGAACAGTGGAAGGCCTCATGGAGTGTTGTAAATTATCGCGCTGGTGCTGGCTCTCTGTTAGATCAGAGGCAAGATAGTGCCTGATATAAGGAAATGTAAGGGGGTCCAGTACAGGAATGGGTGCTCATTGGTTGCCGTCTATTGGTTGTGAAGGAGCACAGGTATTGGCTCGTTGAGTACATGCATGAGGCAACATGGTCACGCAGGAGCATGATGCAGAGGATGGTGTGAAACAAAGAAGTGGAGCTGGCCTTGGGAAGGTAACTAGGACAGTGCTAGCCACGGTATGTCATCATTCAGCCCATTCGCAGAGGTACCGAGCCTGAATACCCATCTCTGTTCGATCCTCAACAGTCTCTTTGTTAAGTTAGGTGTGGTAGTGTGAAGATTAGGTTTATCTAACACTGTCCATCTCATGGTGTCTGCATGATGATTCATTTCTAAGAAATGTTTGGTGAGTTTGGTGGTTTGCTTAGCACATCTGATGGTACTTTTATGTTCCAGAATTCGAATTCTCACTTTGCCAGTGGTCATGCCCACGTATCTGAGCCCGCACGGGCAAGTGATAAGGTATACCACTTGTTCGCTATTGCAATTGGTGTGGTGTCTGAGTTCCCACAGTTTGTCCGTGCCAATGTCAATCGTCTTGGTTGTCGTAGTCTGTGCGCAGACTGTGCAGGTGCCACAGGGAAAGTGGCCTTGGACCGACGGAAGGCCCAACAGTGTATCCTGCCTACTGGGTGGTACTGGAGGAGGTCTGGTGTGTACTAGACTATCTTTGAGAATCCGACCTTGCTTGAAAACAAAGAGGGATTTTGCCAGGGCTTGAGTACCCTTGTTGAGGATGTTCCAGTTCTTGTTGATTGATTTTTTGACTTCATTGGAAAGGGTGCCGAATGTGTTAACACAGACCAGTCTTCTATGAGGCTCTCTGTTTGGAGTGGTGTCAAGCGGAGCGTCCCTGTTATTGTTGAGAGCTCGTTTAGCTGATCTCTTTATGAGCAATGCAGGGTAGTGTCTGTCCAGGAGATTACTCCGTAGTTTGGTAGCGTGTTCTTTGTACTTCTCTACGCTCGAGCAGTTCCGTCTAAGAAACTGTCTGAAGGGTAAGTTATCACGCAGAGATTTAGGATGGTGGCTATCGTATTGCAAGTGAGCATTCCGGGCCATCGGTTTCTGGTAGAGCTCAGTTTCGAGATGGCCATCACAGGGGACAATTAGGAGGCCCAGGAATGGGAGCCGTTCTCTGCTGTAATCGCAGGTGAACCAGAGGTCTGTATTCTGCGTGTTCAGCCACTGGTGGAATAACGTGATAGAGGAGTCGCCACGCCACACAACCAGAATGTCGTCGATGTACCTCTTCCACAGCAGGAGATGCGGAAGGTAAGGGTTGAGTTCAGACAGGACGAGATCTTCTTCAAAAACATGCATGTACAGGTTTGCCAGGCTGGGGGCGAAAGTGCTGCCCATTGAAGTGCCAGACACTTGTAAGTAGAGTTGTTCTTCGAACTGAAAAAAGTTCTCTTTCATCGCCAAGGTGGCACATTCCATGATGAATGATATAGGTGTGATTGTGTCCGGTTGGTTGCAATTGAGAAGGCTCTCTACGGTGGCTAGGGTCTGGTCCTGTGGAATACACGTATACAGTGATTCGACATCAAAAGACACCAAGAAATCGGTCTTGCTGTTGAATGCAGTCTCTCTTAGTAGGCATAGTGCGTACTTTGTATCCTGTAGATAGGTAGGCAGAAGTTTAACCAGGGGTCTGAGGAACAAATCTACAAATTGGGATAATGGTTTGAGGGCAAAACCGATCCTGGAGATGATGGGTCTCCTGGTGGTGGTCTTTGGGTTTTTTATGAATTTTCGGAAGTATGTAGAAGTATGGAATGGTGGGCTCCTTGGTTCTGAGAAAATCTGCTTATTTTGGTGTAATCCATCCATTGTCTAGAGCGTCTGTAACCATGGTAGTAATGGTGTTCATGATCCTTTCAGTTGGGTCTAGCTGTAGTGGGAGGTAGGATGTCATCATACCCAATTGGCATAGACATTCGGACCTATAAGTTGAGGTGTCCATAATCATTGTCGCACCGCCTTTCTCAGCTGGCTTGATTGTAATGGTTTTATCGTTGCTGAGGGTCCGTAATGCCTGTTGTTCCCTTTTTGGGATGTTGTTGTATGCTCTGGCTAATGTATTTAATCTGGACTCTAGGTCATTGAGAACAGCTTTCTCAAAAGTAACTACTTCTGCATGTAGTAATCCGATTGGGGAATTGAACGTGGATTTGAGGCGAAGATTGGTATTGGTTGGATCCATTCCTGTGTTGTCAGGGATCTTATCTGCAAAAAAGAAGTGTAACCTCACTTTGCGAAAGAATTGATGGACCTCTTGATGTAGCTGGAACAAGTCTCCACTATGCGTTGGTACAAAACTGAGTCCTCGGTTGAGTACATGTAATTCATCCTCCATCAATTCTCGTTGGCTCAAGTTTACAACTAGGTTGGATCCCTGCTCGACCCTGGTTGTTGTAGGGTTTTCTGACAAACCTCTTAAAGATACAAATCAAAGTATACATCTTTGAAGTGTGAGACCTCCATTTCTCTATCACTCTACCCCTTCAGCCTCTTCCTTCCAACTATGGCTGACCTTACAGGACTGGCGTATGATGACGCCATGGTTCTAGATATCCTAACAACACCCAGCATATTAGACACACCACTAACCAACACTATTGCTCACACTGACGATTGGAGCAAACTACTGAATCTTAAAAGCTTATACTTTCGAAACAACCACTCATGGGTCAATCATGACGGAATGTCTTAGAGGGAACTGTGCCCAGTCTTGATTGTGACTAACGCACCCAGACTCTTCTTGGACAACAAGAATTTTCTCAAGGACTGGTCCCTGATTACATGGCGATGCACTAGGGACTGGCTCATTCTTATCATCAGTACAGCCAAGAGAGTAGCTTATACCATTCTGATAGCGATCCAGACCCTTGAAGCACAGATCAAAGCAATAGTGAGTGCCACGCTCTTCAAGAAAAACATGGACGAGACTAACAAAACGACGAAAGACTACAAAGAGTCATTGCTGAACAACAAAATAAACAAATTCAAGAAAGACCTTTCCGACCACACCACAGCCAGACTCTCCTTCTCTGGCTGAGAGTAGCCGCTTTCTATTTTAGACAGGCTTCGACTGGCATAGGCCATAATGTGTCTCTGAGCATTTCGATGGCCGTTGTGTTCAGCAGGAATCGCTCGCAGCCCCACCGGGCTTGAATCAACTGTTATTTCAAGTACGTAACTTGAGGTCGAAGTAGGCCATTTCAATTGCATTCTCAATTACATTTATTTCTTTGAAACTCTGGCCACATTCAGAAGACCATTGAAACATGAAATTTTTTTTGTCAAGTCTCTTAATGGGGCACTCACTGTAGCAAAGTTACGAATGTATCTTGAGCAATAGAGCCTAGAAAGGATCGCAGCATAGTAACATCCTAGGGGCAGCAAGTGGATGACTTGCTTTAGCACTTCTTTCACTCTATCACCTGCAATATTTTTCAAATATTTGATGATCTTCTTGTCACCTTCTTCCTCTAGTGCTTCTATGAAGCCATTGAATGTTTTGATCCATGCAGCCCACCTGGCACAAATGTTCTGCTTCTGAGAAGTGTTAAAAGGTGGTAGTGACCTCAGGAACACAGCTGTATTGTATTTCGCACTCCCTTCTGCTGCTATTGTGTTGGCACGTGCCGTTTAGGCGATCGCGGTGCAGGCTGGCTCTGCCAACCTCTGCAAGCACCAGCCTTGTGCCTGAGCATGGGCCGCAATATGCTTCAATCGCCCGTGATGGTGAGCAAGTTCTCTGCTTCCTGTACATTGTTGATGTTGTCGTTATTTGTATTCGGGGTGCGGCGTACCGTCTCTTTCGACCACCTCAAGGTGGTTATATGAATATGCACCTCTGTAGGGCATTTGGGGCCATATGTATGAAGCTGTTTTGCGATCGCAAACACTGCGATTCGCAAAAAACGGTGTTTGCGATCGCAAAACACAGCTCCGCTATGTATGAGACACATTCCGATCGCTAATTTGCGAATCGCTAAATTAGCGATTAGCACATTAGCGAATCCTACCAAATAGCAAACTATTTGCGAATTCGCAAATTGTGACAAAAATATAGCGAAACTCGCAATTGTCGAGCTCGCAATTTGCGATTAGGTAAACGGAATGCATGAATAATTCACAAATTGCGAATTCACGAAATTCGCTAAATAGAGAATCGCTATTACCACCAAGTCTGAGCAGGTGGTAACCAGGTGCAACCTATTTAAAGAGACCCACAATGCAACTGATGTTTGCCACAATGTCTGGGCTGTACGTGATAGCCAGGAGGCTGTGACTCAGAGCTGCTGCACAGAGAAGGAGACGCCAGGAAAGGATCTTTAGAGTGCGCATAACCCTGTTCCAGCGGACTGAGGAGGAGATCCATACAAACTACAGGCTGGATGAAGAGAGCATCCTGGAATTAATAGCAGAGCTCAAACCTATACTTGAACACCCCACACACAGGACACACACAATCCCCACCCATATACAGGTCCGGTGCTCACTTCACCTCTTGGCGTCAGGGAGCTTCCAGGGGGTGATAGCCACAGCAGGAGGGGTCTCACAGAGTGCATTGTCGCGCTTCTTCCACGCGTTCCTTGATGCCATGGTACAGAGGCTGCACAACCACATACACTTCCCCAGCACACCACAGGCACTAGACCAGACCAAGCAGGAGTTCTATCAAATTGCACAATTCCCCCACGTCATTGGATGCATAGATGGGACCCATGTCGCCATATCCCCCCCTCCCAGAACAAGTATGTGTTCAGGAATCGCAAGTCCTACCATTCCCTGAACATACAGGTGGTGTGTAATGCCAGGCACATCATCACCGACATCGTCACTAAATACCCAGGCAGCACCCACGACTCATTCATCTTCCGCCACAGTGGGATACACCGTCGACTCACAAGTGGGGAGTTTGGTGAGGGATACCTACTAGGTAATTGCATGTGAAAGAAGGACACACTAGTAATGCACAGCTGTGGCAGGACAGTGTTCAACCATATTTTTCTCGCCCCACAGGTGACAGTGCGTATGCGGTCCGGGACTACATACTCACTCCTTACCTTAATCCTGCCAACGCTGGGGAGCGGAGGTACAACAGTGCCCACAAAGCAACCAGATGTACCATCGAGCGGACATTCAGAATACTCAAGAGCCGGTTCCGATGCCTACATAAGAGTGGAGGGGCACTTCAATACAGCCCCCAGACCTGTTGCAAGATAGTGGTAGTGTGTGCCATGCTGCACAACATCGCCACCAGGAAAGGCACATCAGTGGAGCTCACCGAATCGGAATCATCAGATGAGGAGGAGCCAGCTCCAGGACGCATGCCAGCCGGTGTAATTGGTGCAGCTGCTAGGCGCCAGAGGCGAGATGAGATCACACAGAACTATTTCTAGGTAAGAAAAGATGACACAATGCTAAATATCTAATACGAGACGGTGTTTAATTTCCTTTAGTACAGGATATATACCGGCACACAGCCTGTGTGGCACACAATGTATTGTTCAATGTCCCGCACATGTGTGATTCACAGTGCAAATTGACTATCTTGACCAAGTGTCTGTGTGCACTGGGTTGATGCACCCATATCCATGCCTAAGTCTGAGCACCTCAACTGCGTCGCTGACGGCCTGTAGCCCCTCTCTGTGGGTGCACAGTGCCCTCTTCACCTGTCTCAGCAGCCCTGCCGTGACGCACACTACGGCGCCTGTCCGGTGGGGGCGGTGGTGTAATGCTGCTCCTGCTAGATTGGGCGTCCTCGTCTGTTGGAGTGAGGACTCCTGGGCCAGCAGTGGCAGCTGCCCGCAGCTGATCCACAGCACATGTCACCTGTACCAGACCCCTGGCCACGTCCTGGCTGCAGTGTGCCACCTCATGCTGCATACTGATGCTGCGCCTTGACAGCACAGAGGTCGCTGAGGAAAGGCGGTTGACCGCCCTGGTGTAGAGGTCTAGGCGGGTGTGTAGGCGCTGCCTCTCCCTGCGCCTAGCAGCACGGTCTGCCCTTAGTTCAGCACAGAGTGCCTCCAGGGCACCCGTCAGGCCCATGAAGCCAACCCTGATTTGCCTCTGTATTGACCGTATGTTTCTTGCCTGCAGGCGCTGGACTTCTAACATGTGGCCCTCCAGCCCTTGGAAGACTGTGTCGACTCCTGAGACTGCTGCACTGGTGGATGCACGTGGTGCCCTGCACCTGGATGGGATTGGTGCTATTGGATCGGCACGTGCTCGAGCACGGGGTTGTGGCTCTGACTGTCCCTGGACTGGTTGGACATTGACATCGGTGGCCTGGGATTCCTCCTCCAGTGGGGGCAATGGTGGCACTGCAATCCGCCTGTGGCGTATTGGAGGGATGACTGGGCTGCCCTCGTCTTCCTCTTCCTCCTCTTGCCCTGTTGCTTCTGGGCTGGGGGATTCATCCTCCCCTCCACTGATTGTTCCCTGTGTTTCTGCTGGTGCTGTGGACATAAATGCACACATTAATTTATTGTCCTGCCTTGCATTTGTCATGCATTAAATCTCACTGTTTGGAGTTACATCAATCAATCAATCAATCAATCAATCATAGCATTTGTAGAGCGCACTACATACCCGTGAGGGTCTCAAGGCGCTGGGGGGGAGGGGGAGGGGTGCTGCTACTGCTCGAAGAGCCAGGTCTTGAGGAGCCTTCTGAAGGTCAGCAGGTCTTGGGTCTGCCGTAGGTGGATGGGGAGGGTGTTCCAGGTTTTGGCGGCGAGGTGGGAGAAGGATCTGCCGCCGGAGGTCGCTCTTCGGATGCGGGGGATTGTGGCGAGGGCGAGGTCGGCAGAGCGAAGCTGGCGGGCGGGGGTGTAGAGGCTGAGTTGTCTGTTGAGGTACGCAGGTCCGGTGTTGTGGAGTGCCTTGTGTGCGTGGGTGAGGAGCTTGAAGGTTATCCTCTTGTTGACGGGGAGCCAGTGCAATTCTCTCAGGTGAGGGGTGATGTGGCTGCGGCGAGGGATGTCGAGGATCAGGCGTGCAGAGGCGTTCTGGATGCGTTGCAGCCACTTCAGGAGTTTGGCAGAGGCTCCAGCGTAGAGGGCGTTTCCGTAGTCCAGCCTGCTGCTGACGAGGGCCTGGGTGACCGTTCTTCTCGTTTCGGTGGGGATCCACTTGTAGATCTTGCGGAGCATGCGGAGGGTGTTGAAGCAGGAGGAAGAGACGGCGTTGACCTGCTTAGTCATGGAGAGGGTGGAGTCAAGGATGACTCCTAGGTTGCGTGCGTGGTCGGTGGGTGTTGGAGCTGTTCCCAGTGCGGTCGGCCACCAGGAGTCATCCCAGGCCGAGGGGGTGGATCCGAGGATGAGGACCTCCGTCTTGTCAGAGTTCAGCTTCAGTCGGCTGTTCCTCATCCATTCGGCGACGGCCTTCATTCCTTCGTGGAGGTTGGTTTTGGCGGTGTGGGGGTCTTTGGTGAGGGAGAGAATCAGCTGGGTTTCATCGGCGTAAGAGATGATGTTGAGGTCGTGCAGTCGGGCGACGTGGGCGAGTGGTGCCATGTAGGAATCACTGACAAAATATCGAAGGTCAAAAAATCGACCTACAAAAATATCGCAACAAAAATATCGATGTCAAGAATATCGACAT
This sequence comes from Calotriton arnoldi, assembly GCA_963921515.1. NCBI lineage: Eukaryota > Metazoa > Chordata > Amphibia > Caudata > Salamandridae > Calotriton > Calotriton arnoldi. The sequence goes on from CAWUFW010017909.1 coordinate 14,064, forward strand.
CCTATCTACAACATGGTAAGTACAAAAATATCGAAAAAAATATCGATGTCAAAAATATCGTAATCAAAAATATCGTTTTTTTTTTTTTTAATAATATGTAAAATAAACTAAATAATACTTATAATTTAAATAAACATAGTTAAAATTATTTGGTAATATTTAAAATTAATAAGTAACATATATAATTAAATAAAACATTAATTAAACATATACATATAATATATAATATACTTACTTAATAATAAGTTTGAATAATTATTTTAATAAATTATAAATTATTAAAAATATTATAAATTATAAATACATCTATACACATAAAACAATAACATAAAGAAAAATTAAATAATTATGTATAACAAATTAAAAAGTTAAATTTACTTTTAATATTTTTAAAATTAATTATATACTATATTAACTAAAATAATGCAAAAATATTAAGTAGCGTAGGGAATAAAATTACTATTACAACTCCCAAAAAAACAACAGTACAAAAAATGTTGGATAGCGTAGGGGTAAAAATTACTATTCCCACTCCAGAGAGTGCAACAGTAGGGAAAGTGTTGGATAGCGTAGGGGTAAAATTACTATTCCCACTCCAGAGAGTGCAACAGTAGGGAAAGTGTTGGATAGCGTAGGGGTAAAATTACTATTCCCACTCCAGAGAGTGCAACAGTAGGGAAAGTGTTGGATAGCGTAGGGGTAAAAATTACTATTCCCACTCCAGAGAGTGCAACAGTAGGGAAAGTGTTGGATAGCGTAGGGGTAAAATTACTATTCCCACTCCAGGGAGTGCAACAGTAGGGAAAGTGTTGGATAGCGTAGGGGTAAAAATTACTATTCCCACTCCAGAGAGTGCAACAGTAGGGAAAGTGTTGGATAGCGTAGGGGTAAAAATTACTATTCCCACTCCAGAGAGTGCAACAGTAGGGAAAGTGTTGGATAGCGTAGAAGTGACAAATAACATACTTAGAAATAAACAAATTTTTTAAAATAATTAATGAATTATTAAATAACTCTAAACTATTTACCAATACCAATAATAATTTATTAAAAACATATTTACCAATAGAAAATTTATTAACAATACATTAATAATAAATACCAATAAATAATAATTAATGAATATTAATTAAATTTATCAATAGATAATATTTAATAATATTTAATTACCAATTAATGATAAAACAACAATAAATTAATTATCAATACCCAAAAATAAATTTAATAATTACTTAATTAGATTTCAATTACTTCCAAAAGTATTACCCTATAAACGCACAACACACTGCAATGATAAAATACACTTAACATAATGATCAATTAATCAATTAATAAAAATTAATAACTAATTAATAATAATTAATTACCAATTAATAATTGATTACCAATTATCAATTAATTAACACTAATATAATTATCAATACCAATTAATTAAAATAAATTATAAATTAATTGCATTTAAATTACATATTGATTAATTAATCAATTACTAAAAATTAATCACCAATTAATTAAAATTAATTACCAATTATTAATTCATTAACAATTATATAATTATCAATAACAATTAATTAAAATAAATTATAACTTAATTAAATTTAAATTACATGATAATCAATTAATTAAAATTATAACCAATTAATAAAAATTAATTACCAATTATTAATTAATTAACAATAATATATTTATCAATACCAATTAATTAAAATAAATTATAACTTAATTACAATTAAATTACTTCCCACCCTATTCCCTATAAACCCACAACCCGCTACAGAACTTAAACGCAAAAAATATTTAAAATTAATTTATAATTCCTAAAAATTAATAATTAATTTAGTATAATTAAATTACTTCCCACCCTATTCCCCTATAAACCCACAACCCGCTACAGTACAAAAAAATAAAATAACTTAAAAAATAAATTTATTAACATATAAAAATTGTATACATATATTTTTAAACAATTAGAACACTTAACAAAAACACATATAACACATACATATTAAAAACATAACAAAATACATAACAATAATACAAATATCGATATTAGTAACATCGATATTAGTAACATCGATATATTTGATTTCGATATTACTAACTTCGATATTACTTACATCGATATTAAAAATTCGATATTACTTACCTTAGGGTCGATATTCTGTCCATCGATATTCTGTCCCTTCGATATTCTTTCCCTTCGATATTTAAACTTCGATATTTTTGTATATCGATATAATTTTTCCGATATTTTGACTGCCCACCGCCATGTAGATGTTGAACAGCGTTGGGCTGAGGGATGAGCCCTGGGGTACGCCGCAAATGATGTCGGTGGCCTCGGAGCGGAAGGGGGGGAGGCGTACGCTCTGTGTTCTGCCGGAGAGGAAGGAGGTGGTCCAGTCCAGGGCCTTCTCTTGGATTCCGGCGTCGTGGAGGCGTGTGCGTAGTGTGTGGTGGCATACCGTGTCGAAGGCGGCTGACAGGTCCAGGAGGATGAGGGCCGCGGTCTCTCCGTTGTCTAGCAGGGTCCTGATGTCATCGGTGGCGGCGATGAGGGCAGTTTCGGTGCTGTGGTTGCTGCGAAACCCGGACTGGGACGGGTCCAGGATGCTGTTCTCCTCGAGGTGGCGGGTCAGTTGTTTGTTGACGGTCTTCTCGATGACCTTCGCCGGGAACGGGAGCAGGGAGATGGGCCGTAAGTTCTTGAGGTCCTTCGGGTCCGCCTTGGGTTTCTTGAGTAAGGCGTTGATCTCGGCATGCTTCCAGCTATCCGGGAAGGTTGCTGTCTCGAAGGAGATGTTGATGGCTTTCCAGAGATGGGGTGCGATGGCGGTGCTGGCTTTGTTGAAGATGTGGTGTGGGCATGGGTCTGATGGAGATCCGGAGTGGATGGTGTTCATGACCTTGATGGTGTCGTCGTCGTTTATGTTGGTCCAGGAGAGCAGGCGGTTGGTGCGGATGTTGGTCGTTAGGGCGGAGATCTCAGTGGTTGTCGGGGTGATCGTGGTGTTGAAGCTGTCGTTGATGTCAGCGATCTTGCGGTGGAAGAAGGTGGCCAGCGAGTTGCACAGATCTTGCGAAGGTGGGATGTCGTTGGTGTTGGAGCTGGGGTTGGAGAGTTCCTTCACGATGTTGAAGAGCTCTTTGCTGTTGTGTGCGTTGTTGTCTAGGCGGTCTTTGAAGGAGGCCCTTTTGGCGGATCTGATGAGGTGATGGTGTCTGCGGGTGGCGTTCTTGTGGGCTGTGTAGCTGTCCGGTGTTTGTTCGCGGTGCCAGTTCATCTGTAGCTTTCGGCAGGTTTGCTTGGAGGCCCGGAGGTCTTCAGTGAACCAACTGGCTTTCTTGCTGGTGTGGCTGTTGGAGGGTTTCTTGAGCGGGGCGAGGGTGTTGGCGCAGTCGTTGATCCACTGTCTGAGGTTGTGGGCGTCGGTGGGGTCGGCGGGAGGGCACCGGGCTAGGGTGGTGGTTAGCTGGTCTTCGGTGACTTTGCTCCAGCAGCGGCGAGGCATCTGTTGGGTGCGGTGGTGCATGGTGGCTTTCTTGGAAGGTGAAGTGGATGCAGCGATGGTCGGTCCAGTGGAGTTCGGTGGTGTGACTGAAGGTGACGTGGGAGCTTGCGGAGAAGATAGGGTCAAGCGTGTGGCCAGCGGAGTGGGTGGGAGTTGTGACGAGTTGTCTGAGTCCGAGGTTGGCGAGGTTGTCGATCAGGGTGGTTGAGTTGGTGTCGTTGTTCTCGAGGTGGAAGTTCAGGTCCCCGAGGAGGATGTAGTCCGTGGAGGCGAGGGCGTGTGGGCTGACGAAGTCAGCGATGGAGTAGCTGAACTGTGGTCGGGGTCCGGGGGGGGTCTGTAGACGAGGGTTCCTCTGAGGGTGGTGTTGAGGTCGGTGTGGATCTGGAAGTGCAGGTGTTCGGCGGTGCTGAGGGTGTCGTCGTTGTTGGTCGAGACTCTGAGAGTGTTCCTGTGGACGATGGCGATTCCTCCTCCTACTCCGTTGGTGCGGTCCCTGCGGGAGATCTTGTAGCCTTCCGGGATGGCAATGGCGATGTCGGGTGCCGAGAAGGGGTTCAGCCAGGTCTCCGTCAGGAATGCGACGTCAGGGGAGGTTGAGTCGAGTAGGTCCCAGAGTTCAACGGCGTGTTTGCGGGCGGAGCGGGTGTTGAGAAGAATGCAACTGAGGTGGTTGGGTTTGTTCCTGGTCGGCGGGTTGGCGGGCTGGGTGCTGGTGAAGCTGCAGTTCCGGCAGGAGAAGGGTCCTTGGGTGCGCCTCGGGGCGGCCAGGAAGCAGGTGCACGATCGTCATCCGGTGTTGAGTGCGTGGAGGGTGCTGGAGTCGTAGCGGAGCCGAGCGTCGTGGCGGGCGCGGGGACCAGGGGTTCTGGCGCTGGGCGCGATCCAGGCGCGGACGGGCGCAGATGGGCTTGCCTTAGGCGCGCCTTCGGCGCGGCCGCCATATATGGAGAGGTGGGAGGGAGGAGCAGCTAGGAGGCGGGAGGCAGGGCAGGGGCAGCGAATGGGCGGTCAGGGGGGCGGGGACGCAGGGGACGCAGCGGCTGGAGCGGGAGCGGTGAGGGGCGACGAAGGGAACAGAAGGCAAAAAAAGGGCACAGAATTACGGGAGCAACGAGGGGAACAGAAGGCAAAACGGGCTCACAATCACGGGGGCAACGAGGGGAACAGAAGGCAAAATGGGCTCACAATCACGGGGGCAACGAGGGGAACAGAAGGCAAAACGGGCTCACAATCACGGGGGCAACGAAGGGAACAGAAGGCAAAACGGGCTCACAAACACGGGGGCAACGAGGGGAACAGAAGGCAAACAATAAAGGCAAACAAGGATACAATAAAGGCAAACAATAAAGGCAAACAAGGATACAATAAAGGCAAACAATAAAGGCAGGCAATGAGATACAAACCTACGGCCTACCACTGGCCACCAGGGATGAGGCGCAGGTGGTAGCCTGCGGGTGGAAGAGGGCCTCGAACTTCCTCGGCAGCGGCAGCTGGGGCAAGGACACACAGGCGGTGCTGTGCGGAGGGGGAGCGACTTACCTAGCAGGGTCAAGGGTCGCTCTCCTCACCGCGCAGCGGCCGCCATATATGGGGAGGTGGGAGGGAGGAGCAGCTGGGAGGCAGGGCAGGGGCAGCGAATGGGCGGTCAGGGGGGCAGGGCCGCAGGGGACACAGCGGCTGGAGCAGGAGCGGTGAGGGGCGAGGAAGGGAACAGAAGGCAAAAAAAGGGCACAGAATTACAGGGGCAACGAGGGGAACAGAAGGCAAAACGGGCTCACAATCACGGGGACGACGAAGGGAACAGAAGGCAAAAAAAGGGCACAGAATTATGGGGGCAACGAGGGGAACAGAAGGCAAAACGGGCTCACAATCACGGGGGCAACCAGGGGAACAGAAGGCAAAACAGGCTCACAATGACGGGGGCAACGAAGGGAACAGAAGGCAAAAAAACGGGCACAGAATTACGGGGCAACGAGGGGAACAGAAGGCAAAATGGGCTCACAATCACGGGGGCAACGAGGGGAACAGAAGGCAAAACGGGCTCACAATCACGGGGGCAACGAAGGGAACAGAAGGCAAAACGGGCTCACAATCACGGGGGCAACGAGGGGAACAGCAGGCAAAACGGGCTCACAATCACGGGGGCAACGAGGGGAACAGAAGGCAAAACGGGCTCACAATCACGGGGCAACGAGGGGAACAGAAGGCAAAACGGGCTCACAATCACGGGGGCAACGAGGGGAACAGAAGGCAAAACGGGCTCACAATCACGGGTGCAACGAAGGGAACAGAAGGCAAAACGGGCTCACAAACACGGGGGCAACGAGGGGAACAGAAGGCAAACAATAAAGGCAAACAAGGATACAATAAAGGCAAACAATAAAGGCAAACAAGGATACAATAAAGGCAAACAATAAAGGCAGGCAATGAGATACAAACCTACGGCCTACCACTGGCCACCAGGGATGAGGCGCAGGTGGTAGCCTGCGGGTGGAGGAGGGCCTCGAACTTCCTCGGCAGCGGCAGCTGGGGCAAGGACACACAGGCGGTGCTGTGCGGAGGGGGAGCGACCTACCTAGCAGGGTCAAGGGTCGCTCTCCTCACCGCGCAGCGGCCGCCATATATGGGGAGGTGGGAGGGAGGAGCAGCTGGGAGGCGGGAGGCAGGGCAGGGGCAGCGAATGGGCGGTCAGGGGGGCGGGGCCGCAGGGGACGCAGCGGCTGGAGCAGGAGCGGTGAGGGGCGACGAAGGGAACAGAAGGCAAAAAAAGGGCACAGAATTACGGGGGCAACGAGGGGAACAGAAGGCAAAACGGGCTCACAATCATGGGGGCGACGAAGGGAACAGAAGGCAAAAAAAGGGCACAGAATTACGGGGACAACGAGGGGAACAGAAGGCAAAACGGGCTCACAATCACGGGGGCAACGAGGGGAACAGAAGGCAAAACGGGCTCACAATGACGGGGGCAACGAAGGGAACAGAAGGCAAAAAACGGGCACAGAATTACGGGGCAACGAGGGGAACAGAAGGCAAAATGGGCTCACAATCACGGGGGCAACGAGGGGAACAGAAGGCAAAACGGGCTCACAATCACGGGGGCAACGAAGGGAACAGAAGGCAAAACGGGCTCACAATCACGGGGGCAACGAGGGGAACAGAAGGCAAAACGGGCTCACAATCACGGGGCAACGAGGGGAACAGAAGGCAAAACGGGCTCACAATCACAGGGGCAACGAGGGGAACAGAAGGCAAAATGGGCTCACAATCACGGGGGCAACAAAGGGAACAAAAGGCAAAACAGGCTCACAAACACAACACGGGGGCAACGAGGGGAACAGAAGGCAAACAATAAAGGCAAACAAGGATACAATAAAGGCAAACAAGGATACAATAAAGGCAAACAATAAAGGCAGGCAATGAGATACAAACCTACAGCCTACCACTGGCCACCAGGGATGAGGTGCAGGTGGTAGCCTGCGGGTGGAGGAGGGCCTCGAACTTCCTCAGCAGCGGCAGCTGGGGCAAGGACACACAGGCGGTGCTGTCCGGAGGGGGAGCTACCTATCTAGCAGGGTCATGGGTCCTGTCTGTCTGTATTTTGACTTTCATGATGCACACATACTGTTTGAGCCTGGCTGGGTGTCATTGCTCCACTGTTAGGTGCATGTAACTACATCTCCCATAATGCATTGCTGTGTGTGTTTGTGTACCTGCACTGGAATTATAGTTTTGTTGTGCCCCTGGGTCTCTCCTGGGTGTGTGGGGGAAGTAGGGAGGTATCAGGGGTGTGATGGCATGCTTCTTACCTTGTCTTGGTTGTGGGTGGTCGGAGCTGTCGAGGTCTGACATGCCCATTACACTCTCCGGAAGCAGGGTCCCCTCAACCATTTCCTCGAGTGGTGTTGAAGCGGTGGCAGTGGAGGTCCCACCACCGGTCTTGTTAGCCTCCTCCAACCTGGCAGCAACCTTCTCCTTTGAGCGCGCACGCATATCATACCAGCGCTTCTGTAGGTCTTTGACGCTTCGATGTGTGACGCCAATTGCGTTGACTTTGCGCTGGATGTCTGCCCATATCCTTCTCTTGCGTGTCTCTGGCAGACGCAGGGACTTCTTGCCAAACAGGAGCTCATGGCTCACAACCATCTCCTGTATCAGGGCCTCCTGCTCACTTTCTGTGAACTTTTGTTTTCTTATTCTGGGGGTCTCCCCCTGCTGCTTGTCCTTGCTGGCCATGTCTCCACTCTCTCCAATGTGTGTAGCACTGCAGTGATGCCTCACCTCAACTCCTACTCTCTCACTCTGCTTCTGAGACTCAGGTGCAGCATGGGTAGTCACACTTCCTGGTTGTGATGTCATCAAGCTGCACCTGAGTCTCCGATTTGCAGTTTGCGAAATAGCTAAATTGCGAATTCGCTATTTTGCGATTTCGCTAATTAGAGAATTCGCTTCTAATGACTCGCTATTTGGCTCGTCGCTATTCATTTAGCGATTTCTAACGATTCGCTAATATTTTGCGAATATTTGATTACATACCGTTTTGCGAATCTCTAATATCGATTCGTTAAGAATCGCAATTTGCGATTCGCAAAAGGGGAGTTTGATACATATGGCCCTTGATTTCTTCTGCGGCCGTGTATGTGTTGGAGCAGGGCTTACACTCCACATATGCCATCGCAAACTTAGTTTAATTAACTCTGGGCACATATGGCATGCACAAGCAGTATGCCGTACCATTGCAAGCTCTTAGGGAAAGCAGTCTTGTTTTTCTCGGGCATGTATCCCTTACTCATCGCCAGTTGTAGCGTCTGACCCAGCCCTGGGATATGCAAATAGATTACACCACACGGGAGCTGCGATTAAGCATTACCTTATTCTCTATCATTCACTTGCACACTGCGCATTACATCATACTTTCCATTACCACACCTTAACACCTCCCCGCATATCATGTAGTTCCTGTTCAGGGTCGGCCCCAGAACCACGAGGGTCCTAGTGCATGTGACATCAATATGCTACAGTTTTGCTCAATCAAAATAAAAGCCTGTTTTTTACATGCCTCCACTTTCTGAATTCACCAGCCACCATTTCTGGTTACTACCTGCCTCCAATTGAGGTGCAGTTTTCTTTGTTTTTAGATATTCGCTATTTGCAAATGCATAGTACATCTAAGTTGCAAATTGCTATTTGGCATTCTCAACGATTCTGCAGTTAGATTTGCGAAATAAGGAATCACCATTTTTTCATTACAGTGCACAGTTTTTAAGAAAACGCAATTTGGGACTCTGTACATTAAAATGGCCCTTATTAGTGGTCGCAAACCAGTTTGTGACTATTTTGCGACTCACAAAATTTCGTACATCAGTCTCTACGAAGTTACAATGCTATGAGGCACAGGACAAGCGATTCAATGTGATAGGTGCACTAGGAAGCAATGGGTTTCACTACTAAAAAGTCATAAATAGTGTTTTTGGCGTGAGAAATGCATGAGAACATAAACAAAGTCGCAGCCATGCCCAGATATCTCGCAAATGTACCATGAAACCCGTCTGGGCTAAAGTGACTGTAAATTCAACGGTTTGAAACGTTCGATTGGTAACATGATTGAAAATACAATGTTTACTCGTATCTTTACACACGTCTTAATCTCTGTTAGAACAGTAGTTCTTCAATAGTTTATTGTTCTCTCAGCATCTAATTTTGTTGTTCTCCATTCATAAGGGAAACGCCACAGGTGTTCTCACTGCGGCAGACATTGCCACTAGAATAATTTATGCTTGTTTTGAATTGTATTAAATATTCTCTCTTGATGTATGATTTGTGGAACTGACAACAGAATACGAAATGTGCCATTTAATCAGTAGAGGTCGTACTATCACAACATATCATGTATCTTTTCATCTCCCTTCAGAATAATCTGAACTCAATGATTGATCCTTGCTTTTGCACGATCCCTGTATTAAACAAGTTTACAGTGGACATATACGTAGCTTCTGTAACCACATTTTGATTCTTTGCAAAGTATGGAAAATTATAGTTTCTCAGGTGCCAGCTGAACCACCTGGGGCTTGAGGTTAAATATTTGAGCTTCCAATGCATGCAAATGAAATCGCCCTAATAAGACTGAGCTTTATAGCAGCTTTTCATGTGACTTACAGAACCGTGAGCTATCAAAGAGAAAACCTGGAATGGAGATTCAGCATTCCATGGACGTTTGTTCACCAAGGAGTCAGAGGTAGTTGAAGTGATTTTTTGAAATCTAATGACATGTCAGCATGAGCCCCTTGTCCTAATATTATCTCCTGCACAGCTTTTTAACTGCTGCTCAGGCATTAGAGGAAAGAGCAATACTGGAAACTGCAGAAAGCAGCCATGGCTGTTTGAGGCCTGTTCACTCTCTGTTCTTGCCACTGATTTCATGACCATCCGAGTCCCAGGACAGCCAGGGCAGTCAGTGCCTGTCATAATCTAGTTGTTCCACAGCAGCGGAGTTACCATGTAGGGATCATGTAAGGATCTCAAATACAAACTGTGCACTGAGAGGGAGTAACTGAGGTAGCGCAGGAGGAAGGAAAGTTCAAAACAGCCATAGTAGGGAGCAGGGTGTGTCCAGAGGCAACTCTGTACATCAGTAGGCCTTGGTGGAAAGGCACCAGTGCCACTTTGTTTCTGTCAGGTGCCGGATTGCTAGCAACAAAGCAGTCTGAACTTTTGAAAGATGCTCTGGCTGCCTTGCATGGTTGTCAGACCAGCTTCGTGATGGGAAGCACACGTGTGGTTTACCGAATCTGTCGGAACTGACCATCGTACCCATGAACCTGTGGCCTGACCACTGTCCAAAGGTCTGCTGACTGGGTGAGAAGTTTTCACTTGTGCATTCTTGCCTCTGACTTGACTTGTCTTGCCTCGAGCTCATCGAGGCCACTCACCACCGTACTTGACTTACATCTGATAAGTGGAAGCTGATAAGAAGAAGCTGCGTTTGCTACGGAGGTGAGAACTCAAGGGTATGAAGAATGGCGGTGCCTGCTGGGTGCATCTCTTTTAAGCCTCTTTCTTGGTGGGCACAGTCAGCTGCTGCTCGCCTGAAGCCTACTGCTTCCATGGCTGCAGTAATGCTAAAGGGGTGAAGCACGCGAGGGAGACAATATTTAAAGCGGACCCTGCCCATGCATACCTGTGCTGTCGGTGATATTGCAAGGTTTGTGAGGTCATATCTGAATCAAGCGTCCAAAGGAAGGCAAAAGCAGTGGTTCATTTGTAAAAAAAACATAAGTGCCGGAGTTCTCGTCAAGAGGCAGCTTGTACCAGCCCATTTCTCCTGTTAGCGCCGCCTAAAACAGAACCAACTACTAACCATGAAAGTGGGGAGAGGATGTGGCGTAATGGCCAGAGTTGCCGACTTTGGAGCGGGGAAACCAGGTTTGAGTCTCAGCGTCTGCTCAACATCCTGTGATTTTGGGCACATCACTTAACCTCTCAGTAAATGAATGTGTCTTTAAATGGTGCTCATAAAAAAAGTGCCGATGTTGATGATTAAGTGCCAGTGTTGAGCACTAGAAACCACCGGCTCAAATTAAGCACTGGGCAAAAGATACAGCCACAACAGGCCACCCGCCAATATAAGTGATAAAAGCAGCAGCCGGTCAAATATGAAGTAATTTACTCCTGTGGCACACAGCATGCCATATTGTTGCAGTATTTGAGACATCTGGGTACACACTAACTTAAGCTCGTACCTGCTGAACATTGCAAGTGAGGGATCAGAGTGAGCTGAGAGGTGTCCATCTATTCTTAGGACAGAACTGTGAGAGTCAAATTAGGAGGTCAAGGGCAGTGTTGGTGGTGGATTATTGTCCTAGGATCAGGCTGATGCTCCCACATTGTCAAGTTATGAGCGTATTGACCAGTTGAAAGCCCGTGCCATCCCTGATAGCCTCCACCCGTAGCAAAGTGGATCTTGCTATCCGCAATAGTAACTTGAGGAAAACAGGTAAGGACAGAGAGAGAGAGGAAAAGAGATGATACCTTCAGTCTGCTTTGTAGGGGCACCAGGCCTGTGCCCTGCAGTGCCTTGAACGAGAGAGAGAGAGAGAGAGGGAGAGAGAAAAACCAAACTGGAGCTTACTCTCTGATACCATAGAGTCTCTCTCAGGGGAAGGCACAGCACGGAGATGTGTTGAAGGAATAGTTGAAATGGACACAGCTGTAGAATGACTGTGGAAATTATGCATGTACAGTTCACTGGTTGAGCAGAAGGCTGCAGGAGCAATAAGTAGAAACGCTTACTGGTTTCAGCAGTGGGCATCACTTTCCCAAGCGTGAGCCACCATGGAATCCAGCGGAGTGCCCCAGGATGTCGCTTACAACACAACTGTATAAATCTAAAAGGTAAATTAGGATAAGGTGCAAACAATACAGGACTAGCAAGAGGTAAGGGAACAAACAGGTAACCAAGGAAACCAAGAGGTGAAAAAACAACAAAGGTGAGGGACAGTACAGAAGTGCAAGCTGATGTGAAGAGGCCAATGCAACTAATGACTCGTTGCCTGGCAAAGTCCACAAGCCAATGGTTACAAATAGGGCTCTACCATTAACCGCCTGAAAATGACCCCAACTCAGGAAGTGAGTTAGAGTTTGACCTAAAGTTATTGGTATAGTCTATTGAATATTCATAGGGTTCATTGTCCTGTCTTTCACCTTCCCCAAACCCAGAATGCTCTTCATGTTGTGTTCCTGACATTCACCTGATTCCCAACAATACCCTGGCTAAAGAGACCCCCTCACAGGAACTAATGTAAGGTCCAGGATTCAAAGGAAGAGGTTGTGAAACCTCTTTTCTAACTTGTGGACGTGACCTCCCTGACATGTCATACCCCTTTCAGGCCACCAGATATTGTAATTGACCTTAGTGGATACGAGAGTCAATAATCTTCGACTCTTCATAATAAAGTGGTACATAACCATACCTTGTCCCCTTTCTGATAGTTAGATACCTGTCTTCAATGCTTGTCTGCAAATCATTTATAAGATACCTTTGCTTGTAGCAGATGTTGATGGGCTGCTCTTTTGGATGGTGTGAACACACTGGAGAAGGACAGTGTTAGACCTGACATCCTTGGTGTGGTCTTGCCCAAAACATTTTGCCTTCACCCCTCCTGTTTTATGATTTTGTTTATGTTGCACTTTACCACTGCTAACCAGTGCAAAAGTGCTTGTGCTCTCTCTCTCTCCCTAAAACATGATAAACTTGGCCTACACCTTTAGTTTACTTATAACTCCCTAGATGTATGCAGGGCAAGTAAATTAAATGGTACCACTGAGCCTGCAGCACTCATTGTGCTACCCACTAAAGTAGCCCTTTAGAACGTCTCAGGTCTGCCATTCCAGCCTGTAGTGCAGTTTTAAACTGCCAATTCAACCTGGCAAAAATACACCTTTTTAATACATATGTCACCCCTGAGGTGGCCCTAAAAGCCCAAAAGACATGGTGCATTGTATTTAAAAAGCTGGACATGTGCTTATATGTTTTACATGTCCTGGTAGGGAAAGAATTCTAAATTCGTTTTGTCACTACTTTAAGGTCTATCTGTCCCATTGGATAACATTTAATAAGTGCTAACTTTTGATTGGGAACAGAGAGGGATGGCAAGTTTGGACTAAAATGAATAATTTAACATCCTCTTTAATGGTGAAATCAGACTTTAACAAAAAATTCTGAAAGTGCCACTTCTAGAAAGTTGGCATTTTCTTGTCCTAAACATTTGGTGCCTGCTGCTACTGTCCTGGGTCACATGAATGTGAATAGCTGACCTGTTGGGCTTTGTGTATTCTGCCAAGACAATGAGACAATAATGGAACTAGAGGTTGGCAGGATGGGCCATCGTGCCAGGATGGCAGGGTTCAGAGCTGTTCCCTGCCCCACTTATACTTCAAAGGGTTGCCTCAAGCACACACTCAAAGGAACTGGATACTAGCCTTTTGTCACCTCTGACTTCTTGGAGCTTTGGCAGGGGAAGGGAAGAACGTTTAAAACTAAATGTGGGGGTAGCATAGGAATTCCCCCCACTTCAGAGGCTGGCACAAGGTATAAATATTGGATCCTCCGAACACATCTTAAGTGCATTCCTGGACCTGTGGAAGACTTCAGAATGACTGCCTGGAGCCCTGGAGGACTGCCCTGCTGCTTGAGGCCTGCCTTACTCCTCAGAGGACTGCCCTGCTGTTTGAGGCCTGTCTTGTTGCTTAAACCCAGAAGGAGCAGAGTGACTCCAGGGGCTAGTTGTTTGACCTTCTGTGTGTGCTACAGGTACATAAGCTCCATAGACCTTGAACCCTGCACCTGGCCTCTGCTGGATTGAATCTTAGCCCCTAAGTGGTGCCCCCCAGGTCCTGGATCCTTGGAAGTGCTGCTCCTGCCTAACCCTAAACTATGGGTGTTAGAAATTGAGGATTCTGGTTGGCAGAGTATACACCCTGTCCAAGCAGTAGCCACAATCCTAGTCAGGGTAAGTCAGATACACAACCTAAATTAACCTGTGCTCACCCTCTGGGAGCTTGGCACAGAGCAGTCGGGCTTAACTTAAGAGGTAATGTGTAAAGTATTTGTTCTCACTTTAATTACAGTAACACAGTGAAAACACCACAAGACTCCACACCAGTTTAGAAAAATAGAGAATATTTATCTGAGCAAAACAAGACCAAAACGACACAAATCCAATAAGTAGAACTTGAGATATGAATTTGTAAAGATGAAATCCCAAAAGAGTGCTTAGGAGTCAATAGCACTAAAAGGTTACTTGACGGTGTGCTAGACCAGGGTAAATCCAAAGTTCAGGCTGACCATGATGGAGGGCAGGCTGGCTACAGGACCCACACAGGGCCCGCTGAAAAAATACCTTGTATGGAACAAGAGTCAGCGTCGAGGACACCTTGCGTCGGTTCCGATTCATGCAGCCGGGTTGTTGCGTCGAAGTCGAGCCTTTCAGCAGTGCTGAAGGGTCGGCGCTGCGTAATTGAACCTCTCAGTTGGGACCCGCGTTGTCATCGAATCGCCACGGTGCCGCGTCAGAGGGCACTGCGTCGGTTCCGATCGGCGCAAAGGGGTCACTGCATCAATTTGTACAGAAAACAGCTGTAGAACCCACTTCTGAGGCCCAGGACTGGAGGGAGCACCTCAGGCAAGAGTAGGACCTGCAGTTGGCAGAGTCCAGCAGCACCAGCAGAGTTGCAAGAAGTCTTTTGTGACCCTGAGACTTCTGAGAACAGGAAGCAAGCCAACAAGCCCTCAGAGAAACTTGGGTTCAAGGATGTAGAGAGCAGGTCCAGTCCCTCTCACTCCCAGGCAAGAAGCAGTAGGGAGCAGCCAACACAGCAGAGCAGGTAGCAAAGTGGCAGTCCCTCTTACAGCACAGCAATCAGCAGGCAACAGGCCAACACAGAAATGTAGGTAGCAAAGTGGCAGTCCCCCCTACAGCACAGCAGCTCTTCTTCCAGGCAGAATGTGCTTGGTTCCAGCAACATTCTGAGTTGGTGGTGTCAGATATCCAGTACTTATACCCAAATGTGTCTTTGAAGTGAGGGAGACTTCAAAAAGGCCTTTGAAGAGCACAAGGTCCCTGCCTTTCCTGCCCTAGCACCAGACTCACTACGGGGGGTATGCAGCTCTTTGTGCGGGGACAGGCACAGTCCTATTCAGGTACAAGTGTCAGCTCCTCCCTTCCAATCTACCTCAGGAAGTCACATCAGCCTGTTGATGGGCCATCAAGAAGCAAATGTCACACCCTTTCTCCCTTTGTGTGACTGTCTAGAGGGAATGCACAAAGCCCAACTGTCACCCAACCCAGATGTGTATTCAGAGACAGGCAGAGGCACAGCATGTTTTAAGTAAGAAAATGCCAACTTTCTAAAAGAGGCTTTTTCTGACTTACAATTTAAAATCCAACTTCACCATAAGTTGTGATTTTAAATTGTGAGTCCAGAGACACCAAACTCCAAATCTCTATCTTTTCCCAATTGGATATTACACTTAAAAGCTGATTTAAGGCAATCCTAATGTTAACCTATGAGAGAGTTAAGCCTTGCAGTAGTGAAAAAACGAATTTAGCAGTCTTTCACTACCAGGACATGTTAAACTCAAAGGAACATGCCAATAGGGCTGTTTAGGGCCTGCCTTAGGAGTGGCTTATATATAATAAAAGAGAAGGTTTGGGCCTGACAAGTAGGTTAACTTTCCATGTTGAAATGGCAGTTTAAATGCACATACAGGCTCTGCAGTGGAAGGGCCGAGCCATGTTTTAAGGGCTACTGAAGTAGGCGGCACAGGCAGTACTGCAGGCCCACTAGTAGTAATTAATATACAGGCCCTGGGCACACATAGTGCCCTTTACTAGGGACCCATAAATAAATTAAATATGCTAATTGTGGATAAGTCAATGTTACAGTGTTTTGAGTACAGAGCATATGCACTTTAGCACTGGTTAGCAGTGGTAAAGTACCCAGAGTCCTAAAACCAACAAAAACGAATTCAGCAAAAAGCGTAGGAGGAAGGCAAAATGTCTGGGGGTGACCCTGCAGAAAGGCCAATTTCCAGCAATGGGACTTTGAAAACATTTCACCAAAAGTTGCCAGAAGAACAGACAGAAGACCAGGACCTACCTGTCAGCTGATCTGCCCAAGGTGCATCACTAGTTGGCCCGACTTTGTGGTAGTTCTAGGTACGTTCTTCTCTGGAGAAACAGATCCTGTTCAGCGGGACCTCTGCGCAACGGTATTCGGCCTCATGGAGCCCTCCTTGTCTACAGCTTGCAGTATCGTCCCGCTGGAGGTTTTCGACTTCCAAAACGTTGTCTAAGTCCGAAGGTAAAAATCTTTGCCAGACTCATTGGCGACAGGCTCCCCATCGACGAGGATGACCTGCTTAGAAATCCTTCTTCTCTTGCGTGAAGCTTTTTCCTGCCATTGTTGATGGCTTCACCTAGATCTCGTCCAGTGCTCCCCAGCAATGAGGAAACAGCCTGCTGCCTTGCCCTGCTGAACTCAACTTCTAGACTTTTCTTCAAAATTTCTTCTAAGTCCGAAGGTAAGCCAAGACCGAGCCCACTCTACCTCGTGTATCCGACTCGCAGTTCATCGCAGTCAGCCTTAACTTTTGACTTTGTCCCGGTCTTCATGGCTAGATATCCTCGGCTGTCGCTTTGATCTTTTATGTGCTAAATTTCACTAAAAACTGTAAAAAATCATAACTTTGGGTCTACTGATTTGATCTAATTGGTTTTGGTGTAATTCTATTCATAAACTCTTATCTTATTTTTCTAAATTGGCTTGGTATTTATATTGCATTGTGTTTTCATTTATTTACTATTTGTGTGATGCATAAATGCGTTACACTAGGCCACTAAGTTAAGCCTGACCGGTTTTGTGCCTAGCTTACAGGAGTTTAAGCACAGGTTAATTTAGGGACTTTTTTGGTTCACCCAGACAAGGATTGTGGTTGTTGTTTGAGTATGGTTTTAAACCAATAACCAAATTTCTTACAGACAGTTACTGAGGGAACTGGGGAGGTGGTGACCATCCGAGATAGCATCTGCAGGTGATACCCATAGATGCAAATTAATGGAGATTGTCCCAACGAAGAGCGCAATTAGTTTTTATATGCAAACTCCACTAAAGGTACGGAGCTTCTTGATGGTTCATGAGGAAACATTGTGAATAACACTGTTCCAGGGACTGATTCATCCACTCGGTCTGACCATCAGTTTGTCGGTGATAGCTGTTAGACTTGAAATGCTTGGTACTGACTCTTTTATCAATTCTTGTGATAAAAGAGCTGTGAAGTGGGTTCAAAAATTGTCCTGCATGGAAGATTAAATGCCACATACGGACTGCAACACCTATTGAGCCATCTGTTACAGTGGCAGTGAAAACATGGCTTCAGGCCTACCCTGTGTAACCTGACAGTAGCTTCTTGAACCTTTTTCACAGATGGAAAATCTGATTTTAAATATTAAATAAGTCACTCCTAAGTGCAACTTGCGGCTCACAGTTTTAAGATTTAAGATTTAAGAGTGTGGAACATGTGTGACATTAGAAATGGCATGTGCCTGAGTGACTAGGCCCAAAACAACATTGTCACTGATCAGGCTGTAACTGGCACATATGACAAGTCAAATTATAGATTATACACTTGAATATATAACTTTTGACATGTAGCAGCTACAGACTCAATTCAAAACACCTATTTTCATATTTAATATACATCCAATCTAATGGAGAAGTCAGATTTAAATATTTGGAAAAGGAACTTTTAGAAAGATACCTTTACCCTGCTTGAAGCTAATGGAGGCTAATTTGTATTAACTCTTCAGCTACTGCCCAGACTGCACTTGGCCTTTATGAGATGCAAAAAAAGTGTGAAAACAGCCCCAGAGCAGAGATAGCGGCCTCGGTGTGGGGAGGTGGTTTCCTCCCCTTGCAGGAAGACCGGTTAGGATGGACCCAGGAGCTTCATTAACTTCAAAGAGGCCTGTCCTGTCACATGTAAATGTTAGGTGGCACTCGGAAAGGCCCCAGCCTTTGCCTCCTAGTCAGACTGGCACACTGGCACCAAACCCAGTGGGAACAAAGCTACCCAGAACCAGATTTGAGTGATTAAAGAGTAGGAGGTTTGTTCATTACCCTGGCCACACCTCAATGTGGGCATACAGGCTCTCCACAAGGGGAGAAGGGTTTCCCCATGTTGAATTTTGAGAGTGAGGGCCACTGTGGGATTGTTTACAGTAAGGCAAACAGAATTGCACCTACCCGCTAGCTGGAGCCAGGCATAAATGTGGCATCCTCATCAACCCTCCTCGGAATACTTACTGGACCTGCGGAAGATCAAAAGTGGACTGAACCTGCTGTCTGTGACCTAAGAGGAGCCCTGAAGGACTGGACTCTCTCTTGCACCCAGGACACAGAGGAGGACCCCCAAGGGTCAGTTGGCTGGCCCCTTGTATGGTCACATGGACAAAACAATCTGCAAGAGGCCTTTTCCCTGAAATGTTCAGCTGACCTGTAGCAACTGGATGTGGATTAGACTTTGCTATTGACCTCATTCTGACACCCTGAGTGTCCCTAAATGCCTTCCCCTGAGTTCCAGGGGCTTTAGAAGTGTATTCTAATGTTTGTGGGCACTAGGAGAAAGTTATAAAACCTTTGAAAACTTTTCCTCCAAAGCTTAAGCATGACCCTCGGAAAAAACATATCCGACCAACAGTTCTACAGCGTCAGACTGGATTTCAAATTCATCCCACTCAAAGCTCCTTGCACCTCGGAAAAATGACTAAGGGCCACATGTATCAAACAATTTTGCATTCGCAAACGGTGCGAATCAGTAATTTTGCCCGTTTGCGAATGCAAAATAGCCTTTCAGGTTGTATGAAAGGCTTTGTAGTCGCAAATTTAGGTAATCGCAAAAATTGCGATTACCTAAATTTCTGACTACAAATAGGGAATCGCACTTTGCGATTCCCATAGGACATGTACCAAGCATTTCCTAAATTCATACTGTACATTTAGGAAATGCTATTACCGTCGACTACAAGTCGATGGCAACCATTTGCAAATTTTGAAAAATGCAGAAAAATGCATTTTTCTAAGTACCATATAGCGCCCACATGCCCCTAGGGCAAGTGTGTGCTTTACATGTTCACATTTGTTCTGGGGTGCTTTAGGGGGGGCCTTAGGCCCCCGGGCACCCTTGGTATTACATTTCCTAATTTGCGATTACCAATTAGATAATCGCAAATTAGGTAATGCAAAACCATTCACACTTATAGGCCTTAGGCCCATAGGAACAAATGGAGTACTATTACCTAATAGCGATTACCTAATTGCGATTGCGAATCTTTAGGAATCGCTATTAGGTAATCGCTTTTTTCTAACATAACATTTTGAATTCCTTTAATAGCAATTACCTAAAATTCGTTATTTAAGGAATGCAAAATGGATTTTTGATACATGGTGCCCCTAGTCCCATTCTGCGTTGTGACTTAGAAAAAATTAAATGAGAAAGCTGTTGAGCTCCGGTGGGACCAACCTGCTTCAGGTATCTGGGTTTCACGGCTGGTGGCTACAGTTTCAGCAGTGCTACGTTTACTTAAGCCTTTAAAATTCAATTCATTTTAATTTCCATCTGGAAGAACCCACCGATCCTGATAATATGAGGCTGAAACAAGTTATGAGTGGGGGGGATCTAGAGCAGCTGGTGGTCGGACCTACACATGTAGCAGGTCATACCTTAGATGGAATCTTTACCAATAACTCTTGCCTTTCCTTCTCCGAGACCCTGCCTCTCCCCTGGACTGATCATGCCGCCATCCTATTTGTTTTATCTCGGACTCCTCACTATCAACCTAAACCAGAGTCAAGGGCCAAGCTAACTATCAGGGCCTGGAATAACGCCAACAGTCCCGCTTTAGGGAATCTCTTGAAAGACACAGCTCCCTTCCTTCCGGCTGGAGCAGAGGAGGCTGCGGCTGTTTACTCAGGATGGATTGACGCTGCGTGTAGTAAACTTGTCCCGATTAAACGGTATTCCCCTAGCGGGCCACCCCTCAGCCCCCTGGTTCTCGGATAACCTTCAAGGGCAAAAACTGACTGTAAGAGGCTAGAACGAGCCTGGAGAAAAGGCTATAGTGCCAGTGACAAAGTGGCCTATAAAACCAGTCTCTCAGGGTACAAAAAATTACTCGTGGAAACTAAGAGGATGTATTTTTCTGAGCAGATTAATAAGGCAAAATCCTCCTCCAAAGAGTTATTTAAAACGATAAATTTACTTACTAATCCTATTAGGCCAAATGTACATACTAGCCCTGAGCTATGTGAAAATCTTGCCTCTTTCTTTCGGCAAAAGGTTGATGTTATTTTTTCCTCCTTTAGTCCTCAGCAATCAGAGGCTAAGGAGGCCTTAGATGAGGCGGAGCCAACTGTAATCAAAGCTATATCTACTTTAGTTGAGTTTACACCACTAGAAACTCAAGAGGTTATTAAGCTCTTGATGGCGAGCAGATCTGGATCTCCCCTGGACCCCTGTCCAGTCTCGGTGATTAAACTTTTTCCCAAGATCATTGGCCCGGTCCTGACCTCTATGATTAACTCCATTTTTGAGTCGGGCCATTTTCCCATAATGTGGAAACAGGCCTCCATTCTTCCTTTGATAAAAAGCCTAAACTGGACCCTAGTGATCTGAACAGTTATAGACCTATCTCACGCCTCACATTGCCAGCCAAAATTATTGAGAAGGCCATGAATACCCAGCTTAGCACGTTTTTTCGTACTAACTGTTCATTGGATCCCACGCAGTTTGGCTTTCGTGCTGAACATAGCACAGAGTTAGCCTTGATTAAAGCATCGGAGGAAATAAGAGAGGCCTTGGATCAAGGAGGTGCTGCGATTCTGATCATGTTAGACCTCTCGGCGGCCTTCGATACGGTCCATCATGAAGTATTGATGGACCGGCTATCTACAGCAGGGGTTCAGGGCAGAGCCTGGAACCTTCTAAAATCATTTCTGACGGATAGAACCCAAACGGTGGACCTGGGCAAGAATAGGTCTAAGCCGTTTTCCTTTCCGTGCGGGGTGCCACAGGGTTCGTCTCTTAGTCCCACGCTTTTAATATATATGTGTCCCCATTGGCGGCCCTGATCGGATCCTTTGGGTTTCAGGTGACGTCTTATGCAGACGACACTCAAATTGTGTTGTCCTTTCAGCCGGGTAAAGAAGCTGAGACCAGCCTGAGATGTCACGATTGCATGAAATCCGTTGCAGGCTGGATGGCATCCAATTGCCTAAAGCTCAATGCCGGTAAAACGGAGGTCTTCATATTTGGGAACAATGTCAACCTCTGGACACCTGCCTGGTGGCCAGAGGAAATGGGAATACCTCCAGCCCCCACTACGAAAGCAAAGAACCTGGGTGTGGTGATGGATAATAAACTAACCTTTGGTGATCATGTTAGTGGGGTGGTCTCCACCAGCTTCTTTCTTCTCAGAAAGCTGAGAAAAATAAAAAAATTCTTCTTAAAGATAGCTTTAGGACAGCAGTCACAGCGCTCGTTTTGTCACGACTGGATTACTGCAACGGTCTGTATTTGAGTTTACAAAAGAAACATCTTAATAGACTCCAGATTGTGCAAAATGCGGCAGCAAGACTGCTAACGGGCACTCCCAGGTTCGTCTCAGTGGGAAAGGGTCTTCGAGATCTCCACTGGCTTCCAGTGAAACAACGGGCACGGTTTAAAGCATTGTGCATGGTCTTTAAGGCCCTGGTGGGCAATGGCCCAGTTTACCTGAGAAATCGATTACTCTGGTATGTTCCTGGAAGAATGCTACGTTCCTCGGAAGCAAAGCTAGTGACTATCCCCGAGTTAAGAAAGCCAGCTGGGGTGGCAGGAGTTTCTTTTATTGTGCCGCCAGGGCTTGGAATGATCTTCCTGTGCATTTGAGAAAGGCCACGGATCTCCTTTCATTTAGGAAGGGGTTGAAAACCTGGCTTTTCTCTGAATAATCTTCCTCTTAGGACACCCACTAGGTAGCGCTTAGCGCCAGGACGCCTTTGGGCAACAGCTGCGCTCTACAAGCTTCATTAACATTAACATTAACATTAACATATCTCCTTTTCCCTTATTGTATTTTTGTTGCTTTGGTGTAATTTTGTTTATTAAATCTTACTCTAGTTTTCTAACTAGAATTGGGATTTGTATTGGTTGGTGTTTTGACTTAATTATTGTTTTAGTACTGCATAAATACTTGACACATTTCCCCGAGTTAAGCCTGTCTACTCTGTGCTGTATCTACCAGGGGTTGAGCTCCAGTCAATTTTGTGACTTTGGTGTTCACCCTGACAAGTTAGTGTTATTATTCCTTGAGGTGGGCGACTACCAACCTCAAATAATAATCCATCTTTTTAAATGTAGCCATTTGATGAAGGTGACTCCACAATGAAATCTAGGGAGCTCATATACATGGTTGTTTTAGTGTGGAAAGTGGTTGCAAAACCCCTGCAACATGAGCTGAAGGGGCCTTGGCTTTGATACACACATTGATTAATGTATTCTTTAACTGATGTTCATAGATTAGGCCACCAAAAGATTCCATAGTTTTCCTTTTCCCAAGGTGCCCTGTAATTGGTGAATTATGATCTCACTTCAACACAATGGGTTGTGTTTGATGACAGAGGAGAAGCAAGATGTGTTAGTTTCGAAGATAAAGGGAAGTAGTTTGTTGGGATGCCTTAATATAGGAGTGGAGGTGAAGATGTCTTGGTTGTTTCCCCAGCAAAATGTCAATTCTTTTATCATTAATTGGACTATAGATTGAATTATAGAGACATCATGAATCAACTGCCAATAAAAATTGGTGAAGACAATAAATCATTGCACCTCCTTCACAATCTTCAGTGGGTAACATTCCAGAACCACTTTCACCTCTGTTGGATCCACACAAATGCCTTTTCAGGAGATCTCAAAATCTAAGAAAGGTACACTAGGTACCTCAAACAGGTATGTTTGTAGTTTGGCATACAAGGAATGCCTTTATATAACAAAACGAGGCAGTGAAGAGGTAGTGTCTCACACGGACACTATGGCGGATGTATCCTCCTCTAGTACTTAATAAATAAATCAACGGAATCCACCACATGGGACTAGTAGTGTAAAGAAAAAAGTATTAGTCATCCAGGTGTGGATGCACACATCGTTTGTTTAAATACCCCTCACACACCAAAAGGACCCTTGGTGTCATGCTTCATCATAGGGGTCTTCCCGTCCCGCTGCGGGACGGGGCGTGCTACGACCTACGACTACGCGGGAGCACTATAGTTGACAATACTATGTGTAGTGATGGGGTAGTGAAAGGAGGGGTCGGGAGAGAATATGGGTAAGTGATTTAAAAGGACCTGGCCTCATGGACATAAAGAAACTTTAATAGGTCGTTGAGGCTGGACCTGTTAAAAAGGTGATACGGAGAAATCCTGCCAATAATGTGCGGATGCTCCTATACAGTCAACATGTTTCGAAGCAAAGCTTCTTCATCAGGACTAAGAAGATCCCCTCAGTATCCACTATGTTGAGTTTCCCAAATGGGTGTACTGTATACAAAAAGTGAAAAAATAAACATAAATATAAAAATGCATGAATTATATGCACTCTATACGATACCCAATGGTACCATGTAAATGTCAATCTGAAAGAGAAAGTATAATTAATAGCGCTTTCCCATACGCAAACGCTCGAGATCTGAAAAAGAAGTAAAGTTGAAAAGGTGAAAGAAACCACTTGGTGACTGTAGCGTGATCTTAGTGCTATCGATATCGTGGTCTATCAATGTGAAGACCTGTGGACGAAGAAAGAGAACACACAGGACACACACATAGAACAGAAAAAACACACTCTATTTGTGTGGCTAGGGTAATTGCTTTAAAGTTCGTGAATAATGTCATCAATCACTCGATAATACATACTATGTAATGTAGGAGATAATGCTCCTTGAGCCTCTTGTAACGGGTGGGGGAGAAAAGCCGCCAAACGTAGTTCTGTTAGTGAAATAAGGAAGAGAGATTTGGTATATCTCCAAGTCATTCTCCCAAGCATGAGAACACACTCTCCTGCTGATGTACCTTACAGTGCTGGCGGTATTTAAATGCCTGTAAATACAAATAGATTCCCCAACGGCTATGCCGTACTTACGTTGCGGTCGACCTAGTCTCGCCTAGAAATAACGCCAACCCGCGGCTCCGTGATGTGAAAGGAACCGCGGGAAGGTACTATTTATACTGCCATTAAGTGGCCTGAATTGTCTGCACCTGCAAGCAAAGTACGCCCTTTCTCCCCTGGAAGTAAAGCGTAAGCGTGAGGTCAGGTCGTCAAAGTGACACGTATCTGTAGGCGGAAGAGGATATAAATGTTACTACCTGCGCCAGAAGCTAGAGCGCGGTATTGTCACGTAGGTTTAGAAGCTGAGGAACTTACTTCAAGTCAAAGCGTAAAAGCAGGTTGTCATGGTGACACAAATCTGTACGTGGAAGAGGATGGAAAAATATAAATAAAAGAATAATTGATGTTACTATCAGTGGCCAAAAATTAGAGCGAAGCATAGTCACGCTGGTTATGTTAATTTTAGAGGCGCCCGACATCCGGGTTCGGAATCTGTGCGCCGTAATATGCAAAAAAGCTCAATACATGAGTTTGTGTATAAAGGCGATCAGGTTATAATTCAAACAAATAAAATAGGGGAAGTATTGTAGAAAAAGGAGAGAGGGAGGTTCAAATCGCCAGAGAAAAATGAAATTTGTGTTTGTTGATTTCCTCTAGAAATAACCTCATATAGATTATAAGGGAATAGTCTTCAAAATTCAAAAAAATTAAAGATTTAACAGAATTTTTATGAGAGATGAATCTCATAAGTATTGAGGAAAAGATCATTAGGCTTCAACGAAATATATTCAAAGATTATATAGAGTCACTAATTTTACTTATCAAAAACAGTCATGACAAATTCATCATTGAAAAACATGAGAATTGTAGACTAATGGAACATGATCGGTGCTTTTCGTTTGAGGGGATTCCATTACGAAAGGTGGGCCCAAGGAATATCATCATTAAGGCCACTGATGTTAGTCCCCAAACGGAACACCCATCTTTGTTCTTTTTCAAGTAGATCTCTCTCATGTCGGATTTGTTCAATAATGGTCCATTTCAAATCCTCCACAGTATGGGTCATAGTCAGATAGTGATTCGCCATCTTAGTCGTGCTTTTCTTGCAGCGTACATTGCTCTTATGTTCGCTAATACGGACTCTCACTGGTCTTGAGGTCATGCCGATATATTCCAGTTTACATGGGCATGTAATGATGTATATCACATTTTTGCTATTGCAGTTTGTGAATTTTCTTTGCTCCCAGACCTCTCCATTAGTGAACGTGATATTTCTGCTTGTCTTGGTAAGATTACATGTGCTGCAATTCCCGCAAGGGTGATGTCCCTGTAAGGGTGCGAGGTTCAGATAAGGCGGACCCCTCTCCTGCCGGTAATAAAACTGGTAATAAAACCTGCCGACAAAGGAGGTGCAATCGTAATTCAGACGACACACAACTACGACACTGAATGTAGGAAATTACTGGATGACCCAAGGAACTATGAAATCATGCTTGATGACCCAACTGAGGTAATAAGAATACGGATTGCAGGAATGGTCGAAGAAGCAATAACACATAACTGGATATCCAGGAAGGAAGCTGATTTTCTTATACAAAAATCACCTAGAACACCATACTTTTATACCATCCCAAAAATTCATAAGAACCTAGAATATCCTCCGGGGAGACCGATTGTGTCTGGGATTGGCTCCATACTTGAACCCCTCTCCAAATTTGCTGACGCTTTCCTCCGTCCCCTAGTTCAGAAAACAGCCACCTACCTGAGAGACACTAAAGCGGTATTACAATTAATAAAAGACCTTGACTTCGACCCAGATCAACATCTCTTACTCGGTCTCGACGTCGAGAGCCTTTACACAAGCTTACCTCATGGCGAAACTTTAGGAATCATAGAGGAAGTTCTGTACACCACTACATGGAGTTACCAGACACCACGCAGTGTAGTTATGGAGTGTATTTCGCTAGCACTGACTAAGAACTTTTTCCTATATGAAGGGGTACATTATCTACAAAAGCACGGGACCAGCATGGGCAGCACCTTCGCCCCAAGTCTGGCCGGACTATATGTTTACCATTTGGAGACTACCAGAATATTACATCAAGATAACCCATTCCAGGACCGCATCATTGTCTGGAAACGGTACATTGACAATGTTCTAGTGATATGGAAAGGTGATACTGATTCTGTAAAGGACTTCATGATATGGCTCAATCAGCAAAACCCTTTTCTGAATTTTACCTCCACAGCCTCCAGCAACAATCTGGTATTTCTCGACCTCAATATCTATCCTGCTAGTGGTGGCTTGAAAACAACGACTCATTTCAAACCTACGGCGAAAAATTGTTTGCTATTATATAATAGTTTTCACCCCAGACACCTGCGGGACAATCTTCCGTATGGACAATTTCTTCGCCTACGACGCAACTGCTCTGAAATCGTTGACTTTAAGATACAGGCAACTGATCTGAAAGACAAGCTGCTGAAACGAAACTATCCAGAACGTATCGTGAAGAAAGGGCTAAAACGAGCAAGGAACAACAATAGGGAAGCCCTTCTGGATAACCATTCCCCAAAAGAACAGGAAACGAGACCTATCTGTGTAACCACCTTTAGTAGCCACTCAAACCAAGTATCTAAAATAATAAACAAACATTGGAGAATACTAAATTGTGGCAAACTTAATTTCCCTAAACCAATGTTCTCCCATAAAAGAGGTAAAAATTTAAGAGACATCCTGGTTCATACAAGACCACGATCAATTCAGGAGAGGGGTCCGCCTTATCTGAACCTCGCACCCTTACAGGGACATCACCCTTGCGGGAATTGCAGCACATGTAATCTTACCAAGACAAGCAGAAATATCACGTTCACTAACGTAGAGGTCTGGGAGCAAAGAAAATTCACAAACTGCAATAGCAAAAATGTGATATACATCATTACATGCCCATGTAAACTGGAATATATCGGCATGACCTCAAGACCAGTGAGAGTCCGTATTAGCGAACATAAGAGCAATGTACGCTGCAAGAAAAGCATGACTAAGATGGCGAATCACTATCTGACTATGACCCATACTGTGGAGGATTTGAAATGGACCATTATTGAACAAATCCGACATGAGAGAAATCTACTTGAAAAAGAACAAAGATGGGTGTTCCGTTTGGGGACTAACATCAGTGGCCTTAATGACGATATTCCTTGGGCCCACCTTTCGTAATGGAATCCCCTCAAACGAAAAGCACCGATCATGTTCCATTAGTCTACAATTCTCATGTTTTTCAATGATGAATTTGTCATGACTGTTTTTGATAAGTAAAATTAGTGACTCTATATAATCTTTGAATATATTTCGTTGAACCCTAATGATCTTTTCCTCAATACTTATGAGATTCATCTCTCATAAAAATTCTGTTAAATCTTTAATTTTTTTGAATTTTGAAGACTATTCCCTTATAATCTATATGAGGTTATTTCTAGAGGAAATCAACAAACACAAATTTCATTTTTCTCTGGCGATTTGAACCTCCCTCTCTCCTTTTTCTACAATACTTCCCCTATTTTATTTGTTTGAATTATAACCTGATCGCCTTTATACACAAACTCATGTATTGAGCTTTTTTGCATATTACGGCGCACAGATTCCAAACCCGGATGTCGGGCGCCTCTAAAATTAACATAACCAGCGTGACTATGCCGCGCTCTAATGTTTGGGCACTGATAGTAACATCAATTATTCTTTTATTTATATTTTACCATCCTCTTCCACGTACAGATTTGTGTCACCATGACAACCTGCTTTTACGCTGTGACTTGAAGTACGTTCCTCAGCTTCTAAACCTACGTGACAATACCGCGCTCTAGCTTCTGGCGCAGGTAGTAACATTTATATCCTCTTCCGCCCACAGATACGTGTCACTATGACGACCTGACCTCACGCTTACGCTGTACTTCCAGGGGAGAAAGGGCGTACTTTGCTTGCAGGTGCAGACAATTCAGGCCACTTAATGGCAGTATAAATAGTACCTTCCCGCGGTTCCTTTCACATCACGGAGCCGCGGGTTGGCGTTATTTCTAGGCGAGACTAGGTCGACCGCAACGTAAGTACGGCATAGCCGTTGGGGAATCTATTTGTATTTACAGGCATTTAAATACCGCCAGCACTGTAAGGTACATCAGCAGGAGAGTGTGTTCTCATGCTTGGGAGAATGACTTGGAGATATACCAAATCTCTCTTCCTTATTTCACTAACAGAACTACGTTTGGCGGCTTTTCTCCCCACCCGTTACAAGAGGCTCAAGGAGCATTATCTCCTACATTACATAGTATGTATTATCGAGTGATTGATGACATTATTCACGAACTTTAAAGCAATTACCCTAGCCACACAAATAGAGTGTGTGTTTTCTGTTCTATGTGTGTGTCCTGTGTGTTCTCTTTCTTCGTCCACAGGTCTTCACATTGATAGACCACGATATCGATAGCACTAAGATCACGCTACAGTCACCATGTGGTTTCTTTCACCTTTTCAACTTTACTTCTTTTTCAGATCTCGAGCGTTTGCGTATGGGAAAGCGCTATTAATTATACTTTCTCTTTCAGATTGACATTTACATGGCACCATTGGGTATCGTATAGAGTGCATATAATTCATGCATTTTTATATTTATGTTTATTTTTTCACTTTTTTGTATATAGTACACCCATTTGGGAAACTCAACATAGTGGATACTGAGGGGATCTTCTTAGTCCTGATGAAGAAGCTTTGCTTCGAAACATGTTGACTGTATAGGAGCATCCGCACATTATTGGCAGGATTTCTCCGTATCACCTTTTTAACAGGTCCAGCCTCAACGACCTATTAAAGTTTCTTTATGTCCATGAGGCCAGGTCCTTTTTAAATCACTTACCCATATTCTCTCCCGACCCCTCCTTTCACTACCCCATCACTACACATAGTATTGTCAACTATAGTGCTCCCGCGTAGTCGTAGGTCGTAGCACGCCCCGTCCCGCAGCGGGACGGGAAGACCCCTATGATGAAGCATGACACCAAGGGTCCTTTTGGTGTGTGAGGGGTATTTAAACAAACGCTGTATACAAGGAATGCTTCCTCAGCCTTGTGAGAATTTCACATTCTTGTCATTGATGTTCTTCAACAGTAATAGAATAGGTTATTATGTCATCCAAGTATACCATCATGAACACATCTAATAGGTCAGAAAGATGTTATTCATGAAATGTTGAAAGGCAGCAGGTGCATTGCATAAAGCAAAAGGCATGATTAGATATTCAAAGTGGCTGTAACGGGTACTCAACACAATGTGGCAAGGAGGAGGAGATATTCCAAATTGATCTGGGGGTTGTGACATCTCAACCAGATAATTCCCAGTATGACCGAGATGGAGGGAGCATCAGTAAGATCAAAAATCATTCTCTGCTCATACCCAATCTGTGTTGCCATCAGCAAAGGCATGTTGTTTCGACACACAACTCACGAGGTGTGTGCTATTCAATAACTTCCATGTATTTCTTCCTTTACTGGCTTCTCTAGAATTAGAACCTGGCACTTGGTTGGCATTCCATGTAAAAACACCTTGAACCTCTGTAATGTATAAATGCATACACAATAAGGGGTCTTGTCTGTGTGATGATACTTCTGAGAAGTATAGGGTTCTATTGGTAATTGTTTGACCTGACATGCTTAAGGTGGTCTACCCCAAAACCTTTTGCCTGCTTAACTCCTATTTTTGCTGATTTGTTTGTTTGGCCTTAGGACTCTGAGCACTTTACCACTGCCAACCAGTGCTAAAGTGCATGTGCTACTCCCCTAAAACATGATTTGATTGATGTATCCACAATTAGCACATTTAATTTACATGTAAGTCCCTAGTCCAGTGTACTATATGTGCCCAGGGACTGTACATTAAATGCTACTAGAAGGCCTGCAACACTGATTGTGCCACCCCAATAAGTTGCACTTTAAACATGTCTCTGGCATGCCACTGCAGAGCCTATGTGTGCAGTTTACACTGCCATTTTTTTTTAATAACAAATTTTACTGCGGTTTTGTTTTAGCACATCAAGGCCTGAAAGACCTGCACATATAAATGTAATCAGCATTACAACAGGTCTTAATGATATCAATATTACATAACTGCAAAGAACAGGCACAGACAAATACTACTCCCTGAACGCCCTACAATGCAAATGTCCACGGCGCTTATGTAATTAGAAATGAGGGCTTCTGCTATGTCTCAGACCTATATGACCGTACCTCCATCTCTATAAGGGTTTCGGTAGAACGCACAGGGGGCAGCTCGATAT
This sequence comes from Calotriton arnoldi, assembly GCA_963921515.1. NCBI lineage: Eukaryota > Metazoa > Chordata > Amphibia > Caudata > Salamandridae > Calotriton > Calotriton arnoldi. Next base: position 44,591 of record CAWUFW010017909.1, read on the forward strand.
CCCGATAATCTGCCCACCGCTTCTAGATATTACCATGCTTCTGGGGACAGCCGCTTGCCTGGAAGACTGCTGTTTCCATCCCCATGCACCTGTCCATAGCCACCTTCCAGCCCCCCACCGAGGGTGGAGAGTCCGCCTCCCAGTTTTGGGCGATGTGGCGCTTAGCTAGTGTGAGCTCCAGAAAATGGAGGTGTTGTTTATGTCGGTTCCCTCCTATCTCTTCTGTGCTGTGCAGAAGGACCAACTTAGGCTCAAGGGGGATCTGCCACGACAACACCTGGGCCAGGCAAAAAGTCACACCACACCAAAAAGGCTGCAGCACGGTACAACTCCACAACATGTGGAGGAAGGACCCCCTCCTCCACACTGCAGCAGAGGCACACAGGAGAGGATATCACTCCCATCTGCCAGAGGCGGTGCCTAGTGTAGAAAGCCCGATGCAGATATTTAAATTGGCACAGGCAGTTGCATGACGAGATAGCGGCACCACGGGGTCCCGCCAGGGCCTCAGTCCAATCATCGTCATTTAAGTCTTCAATGTCTTCCTCCCAGGCAGTCCTCAGCGCCCCTAGGGTGTTGTGGCTATGTATAACAAAGGTTTGATATATTTGATGTATCTTGTGAAGGCCCAGATCCCCCATCAGCAGCCTACCCTCTTGTGGGCTGAACTCCGTCAAGTCTACCGTGCCCCAAACATAAGGGAATAAAGCATGTTGGAACTATAAATACTTGTAGAATTGGCTTAGGTGGAGTTGGTACTCCGCTTGTAATTGTTGGAAGTATTTAGGCGCTATCCCCTTCATGTCATCACCCAACGTGGACAAGCCTATGATATCCCATTCTCGAAACCCAGGCAGCGCCACCACCTGACACAGAAAAATTCCATGCCATTGCGGGGTCTCCAGGGTCAGCCTCCCTCACCCGCCCCACTGCCGAAACATCTGTTGCCATAATTGGATGACCACCCTGGCCGCCGGGGTTAAGAGTTCCATGCCCACATGACGATAAAGGAAGCCTAGTACTGGCTGCCCATCACCCATCTCTCCACAGCATACGCGGGGTCGGCCTGGTCACTCTACCGCCATTCGTTGATGTTAAGTAGGTGAGAGGTGGCATAATAGGAATAGACATCTGCCGCGGCTATCCCCCTACTATAAGTAGACTGGACACAGGTGCAGAGAGCTACCCGGACCGCACCACCACCCCACAAAAAGTGGTTAAGTACTGCATTTATTTGCTGGAACCACGAGTGTGGGATTCCATATGGATAATTCTGGAGCCGGTACAACAATCGAGGCAGAGACACCATCTTAAAGATGGCGGACCGGCCTAATAATGACAAAGGCAAGGGAGACCATGCCCTCACCTCTTGCCGGACCTGCAGCAGTAATTGACAAATATTATGCGACCAAGAGATAGTCAGGTCCGGGGAAATATACACCCCCAAATATTGAAAGCTGTCAACTGCCTGAGTTAACTGGGCTGCCCATGTCCCTCTTCCTTGATCATCACAAAGAGGGACCAGTACCGATTTCATCAGGTTTATATACAACCCTGAGGACTCTCCGAACACCTGTAGGATCTGCAATATCCTCGGACCGGAAAATGCCGGGTCAGTAAGAAAAAACAGTACGTCATCTGCATACGGTGCGACTCCGTCAGATATCTCGGTGGACCACTCAAACCTGCGCACCAGGGGGTCACTCCTCACCCATGCAGCGAGTGGCTCTACCACGTGCGCAAATAGCAGAGGAGATAGTGGGCACCCCTGCCTAGTGCCTCTGTGTATGGGGAACGGGTCGAACAGCACACGAGCCACGCGAACTGACGCAGATAGATCCGTGTAGAGCAGACGGATATAAGTCAGGAACCGTGGGCCGAGATTGAGAGCCTGCAAGAGAATAAATAGGTCCTCCCAACTGCTTGAACCAAACGCTTTGTTTATATCAACAAGTAATATGGCCGCTGGCCTCCCCAGTTCTGGCGCCTTCGCCAGTGCATTGTGAACCCTTCTGATATTGTGGTGAGTGGATCATTGTGGCATAAAGTTAGTTTGGTCAGGATGGACAAGGTTGGAGATATGCAGGAGAAGACGATCGGCTAGTGCTTTGCCTAGTAATTTGGCTTCTATATTTAATAGGGAAATCGGTCAGTATGAAGAAGAGTCCTCGGGGGTGTCCCGGTTTGTGGAAGACCACTATTTCCATGTGCCGCCAATCGGGTGGAGGGATCCACATGTCGAAGGCCTGCTGCAAAGCCCTCAGCAGGTGTGCCCCCAGTTGGGGCATTTGTGCTCTCATAAACTCACCTAGGAACCCGTTAGGTCCCGGGGCTCGGCTTAGGCGTAGACTTGCCAGCGCACTGGCGAGTTCCTCTACGGTGATTGGCTCATCAAGCTGCGTACACACCGAATCCGAGACCGGTCTTGGAGGCATAGTACTTTACACTGCCATTTTGACTTGGCATTTAAAACCCCTTACCTAGCCTTAAACTCCCTTTTATTACATATAAGTCACCCCTAAGGTAGGCTCTGAGTAGCCCATATGGCAGGGTGCTGTGTAATCAAAAGGTAGGACATGTACTTTTAAGTTTTGCATGTCTTGGTAGTGAAAAACTCCCAAACTCGTTTTTCACTTCTGAGAGGCCTACCCCTCTCATAGGTTAACATTGGGGATTCCTTATTACATTTAATAAGCTGTAATTCCTAACTGAGAGAAGGTAGAGTTGTCATGTTTAGTACCTCTGGAATGGTAATGACAAATCCTCTTTAATGGTAAAGTTAGATTTGAAGTTGCCAATCTGAAAATGCCACTTTTAGAAGTTGGACATTTCCTGCTCTTAGTCATTTGGTGTCTGAAGCCTGTCACTGATCACTGGTTAGGCTGGGTAGCAGTTCACTTTGTGTATTCCCTGTAGACAGTCGCACACAAAGGAGCCTGGGTGTGACTTCATGGATCTTCCTGGGAGGAATGGAAGGAGGAGCTAGGCATAGCCTCACACTTCTACCTGAATAGGCAGGGCCCTGCCCACACACAAAGGGCTGCATACCAATCTGTAGTGAGTCTGGAGCCAGGGCAGGAAGAAAGGACCTCTGTGCACTTCAAAGACCCTTCTTTGAAGTCACCCCAACTTCAAAGGCCCAACTGGGTATAAGTACTGAACCTCTGACCCTACCAACTCAGTACACTTCTGGACCTAAAACCAACTTGTCAAGAAGAAGGACTGCAGTGCTGAGACCGCTACACTCCTGGACTGCTGCTATGAAAGACTTCTGCCTTGCTGTGCTCTCTGCTGCCTGCTGCTCCGTCTGACTGGACCCACATCACCTAACCCAGAGTGACTCCAAGGGCTAACTGACTTGCCTTTTGTTCTTCAAAGACTCAGTGACATCAAAATCTTCAAGCCTGCTCCTGTGCCTGGTTCTTTAAAAGTGAACCCAGGTGCTTGCTCCAGTGGAAACGATGCATTTTCTGCTGCAACGTGCAGAACCAATGCATCGCCAATGTTGCAGGAACTGAACCCGCGCATCGCACTTGGAACAAGCACATCGCCCTCGGAACCGCCGCATCGCCGCCGTTGCTGAAGGACGATCGATGCATCCCTTTGTTTGCGTGGAGAAACCCAGTGCATCGGCCTCAGAACCAATGCATCTCAGAACCGGTGCTTCATCTTTTAAACCAACTCATCGTCATCCTTGCATGAGGAAAATCAAAGCATCTCATGTTGTGACCAGGTTTAAGGATTTTGCACAGCGGGCCCTGCATAAGTCCTGTATCTGGCCCATGCTCCATCACGTTCACCCTGAACTCTTGACTTTGTCCTGGCCCACCGCGACCAATTAACTCTTGAAGTGCTATTTGCTTCTAAACGCTATTTTTCTGTTAAATCTTTAAAAATTAAGATCTCTACTTCTACTTATTGGATTTTTGTTGTTTTGGTCTTGTTTTATTGATAAAATCATAATCTATTTTTTTAAACTGGTGTGGAGTCTTTTTGTGGTGTTTTCACTGTGTTACTGTTTGAAGTGTTGCACAAATACTTTACACATTGCCTCTTAAGTTAAGCCTGACTGCTGTCTGCCAAGCTACCTGAGGGTGAGCAAAGGTTAATTTATGGTGTGCATCTGACTTACTCTGACTAGAATTGTGGTTCCTATTTGGACAGGGTGCATACCTCTGCCAACCAGAAACCTAATTTCTAACAGTAATGCAAACTTCTGTCGTATGTGAGCTCGCCTCTTGTCTATTGTTTAGGGTAGCCTGCTTCACCGCAAATAGGGGCGATTTGTAACAAAATGGATGGAGCAGTCACAATATAGAGAGAGTTCATCCTTCCATCTTTGTTGCTTTTCTGCCAATGATGATGCTTTTCGTGGTTGCCCAATTCGGATAGATTCAGCCAGGGTATAACTTGAGGGTGGATTGAATACCCCAGTAATTTTAGAGAGGGGATGCTTCCCCTCTTTGCCAGAGGCAAAAGAAAACTCTGATGTGTACCTTTTATTGTATATAATATGAAGACTGTGCATTCACTTTGCATTTTCATTACTGTTCCGAAGGACAAATGTATGTCTTTACGGATGCTTGCAATGTGGCTCACAGTGTTTTCACCCACCAGGAAACATCTTAATTCTCCTTGAGAAGATCACAGTTTGCAGTTAATTGAGGGTGGACTACACTGAATTGACCCATCTATTCCTTAAGAATGATGGTAATGTGATGTTTTGCACTATGAAAAATAATAGCAGGAGCCAAACATATAACTCCAACCAATCGGCTCTTTACAAAATACACACCAAGCACCAGTGTTTTAAACGGGCAAGTGCTGAGTACCTGCACTTTAATTTAAAAGGGAGAGTACCTGCACTTCTCACCACTACTGTGATACATTTAATTGGAGAGTACCAGCACTTCTCAGGAGAAAACAGGTACGCTGAATAGTGAGTACCCACTCTATACAGTTTCATTTAAAACACTGCCAAGCACCTTTTATATATTCACTGAAAACTGCAGTTTTTTAAATGTATTTAACAAGTGTCTTTGAAAACGTTGTGACTTGGCATTATTTCTAAAACAAAGTACCTCTTTGTGTTTGGAAAACAAATGATTTTTAAGAAGTAAGACACAGAAAAAAAATTGTGTTTAACTTTTCCAAGTATGATTATATTTGTTGTTCTAATACAGTTAGGGAACCTCTTCTTAGTGCTGATAAAACAAAACATGGTAAACTATTTTAGCAAAATGTAAAATTTTTAATGCATCATACATAACAGGATTGTGGCATTTCTTCCTTTGACATCTGTTCTTGTGATATCCCTTTCTATGAGATCACTTTGCACTGCTTATGTTAATTAGTCCCCTCATTGTTTTTCCTAGAACTTGTAACTTGGGGTGAACCGAAAGTCTGGCGATTCACGGGAGTGCTCCCACTCCTCAAATTTCTCAGTGAGGCCTATGTAGTGCTCGCCAGTATACCAACTGGACGACACTAACAAGAGAGGGGAAACTGCTATTCGGACCCCCAGATCTCGCACAAATTAATGCATCCTTGTATCACGTGGGCTCCCTCAATAAATAGCAGGCATTTGGCTGGCTGGGTTAGCCTCTGCTGTGCATGGCCATAACCATCATACCGGATCCGCGTGGTTGATGTTGTGTGCGCTCCCTGTACCTGCCAAGCAGGCCCGTCGGCTGCAAGTGCAGCCTAGACAAATGGACTGGCAGCCATAACACTGGCGATGAGGTGAGCGGGTCCCCATCAAAAGGCCAGGCCTTGCACCTGCACAAGGCAGGAATGGCAGCACTGCTTGCAATCACATGTCTGCATCACCCATCAGTGCCCCAAGTGCACAGTGGCTGCCCGGCTCCAGACAGTGCCGGTGATGCTTGTGTGAAGAACCTCACTTTAAAAAAAAACCAGAAAAATAGAGACATATAGAGATGCATAGTGAGTACCTGCAGTAGTGAGACAAGCAAACCCAGCTGTCCTTTCCCCTCAGGAGAAGCAACTGAGGCCCATTAAAAGCGGGTGTAGAAAAGAGGCTAATCACACACTGCAATAGTGAACATACCTGCCATTGAGCCATTTGTCATCAAAGGGGCTCTGTCAATAAAGGCATCCAAGTTGTGAGACTGGCTGGAGTGATTAGAACTCTATTTGAGGCTACAGAGGTCAGTGCCAATAGGAAAAGAGCACTACTACTTCACCTTGGGACAAAGGGATTACACAAAATCGCCAAAACCATTACTGAGGCCACTCCCAAAACATACTCCACACTGGTGGCTGCCCTCACAGCCCATTTCGAACCAATAGCCAACCAAGACTATGAGTACTTCTTATTCAGGCAGGCCAGACAAGGGCCTGAGGAGCCACTGGACACCTTCTACACCTGAATTAAGGAACTGGCCAGCACATCTGCGCTTGCGAATGAGCAGGAAGAAACATGAGGAAAGATTATAATGGGGTGTGCCTCCATAAAATTAAGAGATAACATCTTGCAGGAGTCAAGGAAATCACTTAGAGATATTCTACCATGGGGAACTCTAAGAAATTATCCAAAGCCTGTGCCCCAATACGGAAGCAGTGTTACAACAGTCAGTGTAAGTGGAGTCCATCAGCGCGGTATTACCCCAAAGAAGGGCAGACAAATAAAAAAACGCACCAGTGACCACATGAACATGCCGCTACTGTAGAGGAATGGCCCACAAAATTAGTGACTGCCCCACAAAAAGGAATACATTTGCATCATGTGGCAAATACAATCACTTTGCGAGAGCCTGCCGGTCCTCCAAGAACCAAAACCAAACCCCACAGTCAACGCCATACCGGAAGCCACAAAAGACATGGATGATGATGACATTGCAGAATACACAGTACACTCCATGATCACCATAGATAACACCACCACCACAAGACGCGCACTACCCCAGTGCAATGTGAAAATGGGGTCCCACACTCTCTATTTATTTTTGACATGGGTGCCTCCACTGACGTTATATCAGTTGACGCCTACCAAGCAATGACAATAACACCAACCCGGCAGAAGGGCAAGGTCTGAGTGTTTGCCTATGGCCAGGCGAGGCCTCTACCCATGCTGGGTATGTTTGAGACTCAGGTAACTCACAAGAGCTAGCCGTAGATACCCAAGTATATGTGGTCAGAGGAGGCCAAGGCATGTTTCTTAACTGTCACACCACAGAAGCACACGAAATTGTCAATTTTTTACCCGAGGTGCACACGGAGAGTTGTCCCACCTTCGTCTGAATTCAGTGACTTGTTTGATGCCATCGGCTGTATGAAGGATAACCTCTTCCGTGCTCATGACGGCCCCCGGCCGTCATGAGTCACGGTGGGCGTGTGCTCACGACGAGCGGGGGCCGTCCGAGCCACGCCCGCGATCGGAATGTCCAGCACCTGGGCAGAATTCCGGCTGCAGCGAAGCGGATAAAGTAGTCAAACTCCATATCGACGAATCAATACAGCTGGTACTGCTCCAGCATCCTTGGATTGTGTTTCATCTGAGACCAAAGGTGGGTAGAGAGCTAGAGAAACTCAAGAAAGTCACCGGCCCCACACCATGGGTATCCCCTATAGTGGCCACCAGGAAACAGAAGCAACCCGGCGAGGTCCGCATATGTGTGGACTTGAGACTTCCGAATGTGGCAATTCAAAGAGAGTGGCACTTGACCCCCACCATTAATGACCTGATTGGGGAGCTGAGAGGAGCCAGCTGATTTTCCAAGATAGCCCTCCATTCAGGGTACCACCAACTGACCCTGGCCGAAGAATCGAGGTACTTAACTAAGTTTTCTACTCATGTAGGACTACGGTGTTATAAGCGACTACACTTAGGAATTTTGAGCACTACAGTAGCATTTCAGAACACCATTCAGGAACTGCGGGCTGGACTGCCCGGAGTCGTCAACATCGGTGACGACATTCTAGTCTACACCACATCGGTCAAAAAACATCACAAAAGGTTAAAGGATCCAATACAATGAACAAAAGGACAAACGAGGCCAGACTGACTTTACACAAAGACAAGTGTGAGTTAATGATGCGAGAGATCTGCTTCATTGGGTAGTCTTTCTCCACACAAGGGGTAGCACAGACCCCCGACGAGGTGCATGACATCAAAGAACCCCCATCACCATCCAACGTTACAGAATTCATAAGCTTTTTAGGGCTAGTTAACTACTGCGGCTGATCTATGAAAGATCTAACCTCACTCACGCAGACCTCACCAAAACCTCACGTACCTGGACATGGGGCGAAGAGCAAGAGTGGTTCTTACAGTGACCAAAGATGCACTCTCGGCCAAAACTAATTTGGTGTACTTCAAACCCTCCAGACGGACTACCCTGGCAGTGGATACCAGCCCGAAAGGCCTGGGGGCACTGATGACACAACAGCAAGAGTGTGGATAGTGGTCACCAGTAGCATATGCCAGCCGATCTTTACACTAACAGAGCAGCGCTACTCGCAGATTGAAAAAGAGGCAATTTCCATACACTGGGGGTGACGCAACTTCCACCTCTATGTACGGGGATCCCTTTGTGGTGAAAATGACCACAAACCATTGATTACCCTGTTCTAAGCCACTTCTTCGAAGCCACCACCAATAATCGAGAAGTGGATGTTACAGCTACAGGAATATGACTGCCAAGTTGAATACAGCCGGCCGATACTTGTCATGACATCTCCGGAGTGCCACACTGGAAGAAGATGACAAAGCAGACGAAATGGAGGAGTACATTCGGCATGTCACTGACTGGTCCGGACCATTACCAGTGTCCATGGAAATCATACCTCAGGGCCACCGACACAGATTAGTGCCAACAACTAGCTCTCACTGCTGTCTAGTCCGGGCAGTGGGAAATACTAAGTACCCATCAAGCTCACCGGACACCTATGGCCCAGAGAATTCTTGACTCTCTCTATCAAGTACACCACGATCTGGCCGTGGATTCAAGCCTAATGTGAGGTCACTGGATTGTCATCCCGGCAAGCCTGATCACCAAGATTGTCCAACCGGTACATTCTGGCCATCATGATATGGTCAAGACAAAGAGCCGGCTCAGCAGCAAGGTTTGGTATCCCCTCATGGATGATCTTGTGGCACTAATAGTACGGTCCTGCCCCTGGTGCCAAGAGGCTGGGGCCTTGGACCCCCCTGCACCATTCATCGCTAAATGTGGGCCACTGAAACCATGGATCTATGGAAGCTTAGATTTTGGATGCCTCCCCAATGGGCGATACACTTTTGTCCTCATAGACGACTATTTGAAGTATCTAGAGGTAGAGCTCATTAACACCCATGCAGCCAGCGAGGTCCTTCCCAAGTTAGAAAAAATGATGGCCACCCATGGACTCCTGAAGGAACTCCAGACGGATAAGGGTCCGTCATTTCAGGGGCAAGAGATGGTTACATTTCTTCGATCTCTCAACATCTGGCACAAGAGAGTCAGCCCACATTGGTCTCAAGCTAACTGGGAGGTTGTAGGATTTATGAGGACTTTAAACAAAGTCATTCGGATAGCGCTAGCCAACCAACAGCCATTAGAGTGGGCCATCAATTAATTCTTGAGAGAGTATAGGCAGGTCCTGCACGCCACCACTGGGCAAGCTCCTGTCGACCTTAGCATGAGATGTGTGGTCAATGACTCGATCCCCCACCATCTGCAGTAGAGGCTCCCAGCAATGTTCGATCTACAAACCCTCCGAAGGTGAAAGGCATCCATTGAAAATGCCAGTGCAAGGTTGAGGTGCGAAATTCTCCGACCTCCGAGTAGGAGACCATATACTAGTCAAAGACCAATTCCCAGGAAGCAAGTTTTGGCTTCAATTTGAAAAAGACTCTTGAACAGTTTTACGGCAGTTTGGAACAATGGTAACTGTCAGAAGAGGTGCGTGGAGGGCACCGGAACATCTCACACTTTAAGCGGTTTCACCTGAAGTCATACCCCGATGTAGATGCTGAAGATACAGATGCAGAGGAGAGAGAAGAAGGAGGAGGAGGGGTGACAGAGTCATCCCCCACAATTCCCCAGCCGTCAGGGTCACCTGGGGCCGGGGAAGAATAAATAGCCGAGTGATTAGCTGGGTGGTTCAGTCTCTGTTAGGCACAGTCATAACTATTATAATGACTCTGCGTAGTTTATGCTGCGTGCCACCCTCATACCCACCAAAAAAGCCAGACCGCTACAAGTGCGGCCTAGTCACGTGGGCCGGCAGCCATAATAGCCTAGAGACTAAATTCAAGTTAGAAGCAAATGATGATCCCCTAGGATGTGACGTTTGTTGTGGGCATTTGTATTTAGTAGTCTTTGAAATGTGGTGGTAAGAGTTCCACTACTACGCATTCTCTGGGAAGGCGTTCACTGATGTCAGTTGGTGCACGTCTGGAAGAGCACAGCGGTGGCTTCAAATGTTACTGGAACCTAAAATAAAGCTACGGTATATATCAATGACTACCATTCTCCTTTGTGTTCCACAACATCCTTTATGGGGACGAGCGACGAATTGAAGTCACCGTAGCAATCCCATTCAGCATCCTTAGCTCCAACGGACTATCAGGTGAGAGCGGCTGCCATTTTCTTGTGTGCTCTCAACAGCCATCGAAAGCTCTCCGCATTCATTTTTCATGTTAGTCTTACAGACGAGTTAGACAAGAGTCGGACTGTATGCATTTTACGGCAGATACGATGGGCTTTGCGGAAGTCAGGCAGACTACAATTGCGCATGACCGGCCGATTCTCTGGCCTAGAACTAGTCAGACAGCCACATCCGCGCATGACCAGGCGCCATTTTGGGAACAGCGCGTGTAAAGCTTACTGCCATAGAGGCTAACTGTTATGGAGAGTTTGCATGAGTGAAGCATTTATCCACAGCCAGCACGTTTTCAGCCATTCTGGTGTGGAATAATCTTATTTAAATACGTTGACTCCGTGGGAGGCATGCTGTCGCCATGTTGAACGTGTGAACAATATGAATAAACTCCACAACATTGTTTACAATGCACAGAAACGGTGATGTGCACACCATTTCCAAATTCTTCTTAGCATTTGAATATCACTGGATCTTCATTACGGTGCATGTCCAAACGATGATATGCACATCCTTCACGTTTGACAAACAGTGTTGTGCACACTTGTGAACATGGATGCATCTTAAACATTAGCACATTATTTTGTAAATGATAGTGTGTGTCTAATCTACAGCTTTGCCAGTATAGAAGCAGTTGAGCACAGATTTGTATTTGCTCTGTTCTGGGTCATGCCTAAAAGGTGAAGCATGCAGAAGTCCTATGGTTGATTCAGTAACCTTGCTTGTGGCTGATAAAATCTTGTGTTTTTATTTTTGACCCTGCCTAATACAAATATACTGTGGTGACATGCACACCAGTACTGTGGGGTCTAGATGTGGCATGTGGTCGTGTATAAACAGTGACACTCACACCTATATATATCAGCAGCAAACACGTTATTTCAGGATTGGTCTATTACTATTATAGTCTTATGGTGGGTTGGGTATTCTGTTCATTGTCAAGCATGTCATGTAGGCTGTGAATCCACCACCACCCTTTCCTTGGAAACAATGGTTCAACGGATTGAAATGTATCTGGGTGCTATTGGGGCATTGCGAGATAGACCAGAAAGAAAAAAATATCTTCTTTGCATTCTTTGGATTTTGAGGTTAGGGAAGTCTTCAAACATCATCCCGATCTTGTGCTTGCTGAAGGAGAAGAATTGGATGACTATCAAGTTGTAGTAAACAAATTGGTTGCCAGATTTGACGTTCAGTCCAGTTTGGTTGTTCTCCGTCATACGTTTTTCAAATGTTCACAAACACAAAATGAGGATGTTGACGCTTACATTAGTTCATCAAAGAAACTATGTTCTCAGTGTGAATTCATAGAGTTCCATGACCAATTTGTAAGAGATCATTACACTGGTCACTGATCTGACAAGCATAGTCAACAAAAACTTTTGAGCATGGGTAACCCTACATTGGAAGATGTCATAAAGGTTGAAAACGTATAGAACTGGCGCAGATATCGATGAAAGAACTCAATGCAACATCATCTACAAAAGAGACTGTAAATGTTAGTGCAGTTTCTTCTGGTCAAATGAATCGCAAAAATACAAAAAACATAGAGAAACATTTTTTCAAACGTACAAATATTTGTTTTAGCTGTGGTCACGTCAGAGAGGGTAGAGGTTGTCCAACAAGAAATATCACATGTAGAAAGTGTGGCTTTATAGGTTACTTTGCTAAGGTTTGCCAGGGTGTACGGAGCATGGTACCAAAAGTCAACAGGGTTGTTGATGACAGTGAAGAAGCTAGGGATCAAGTCATGGCCAAAGCTTTCCAAGATACGATTGTCGTAGTCACCGAAGACAATATTGTCTGTGGGGATCAGAGTGAATATGTGGATCCCTATGTTGATATTATGGTGGGTGGTAAGACTTTAAATTTGTTGGTTGACTCAGGAGCGCGTATTACTATGATAATGTCTGAATTGTATTGCAAAACTTGGGGGGATAGATGGTTGTTTCCTCCAGACAGAGCGCCAGTGTCGAATGAAGGCAGGAAAATTGAGCTGGAAGGGTTCATTGAGGATGTTTTAGAATTCAAGGAGTGCAGGATTCAAGGCAAAATCTATGTGGCACTTTTTGGTATGGTACTCAAGCCGGGCACTAGTGAACAGGTTCTAGTTATCAAAGATGCACCATCATCTTTTGCTTTTGAGGATGAATTCCCCAACATCTTTTCTACTGGTCTGGGGAAGATTGTGGGTTTTAAGCACAGAATAAGAGTAAAGCAAGGAGCTATTCCTGTCAAACACAAATTAGGTCTGTTCTATTCAGTCTTAGAGAGGACCTCATATGTGAACTGGATAAACTCTAAAATAACGGAGATATTGAACCCCTTGAATCTAGTCTATGGCTTTCCCCTTTGGTTGTTGCACGTAAACGCAATGGTGACATGTGTTTGTGCATTGAATTGAGAAGCTTAAAAAAAGAAATCTTGGTAGACTCCTATCCTCTACCCAAGATTAGTGATCTCTTGGAGGAACTTAGAGGGGCTGAGTGGTTCTCCAAAATTGATTTGGCCTTTGCGTATCACCAGGTGGTGTTGGAAGATACGTTCGGCCATTACACAGCATTCAATTCACCGTGTGGCATTTTCCAGTTTTGCAGAAAACCATTTGGCTTGGCATCCGTGCCCTCGGTATTCCAGCGCATGATGCACCAAATGTTGGAGAAAGTTAAGGGTGCCTTAGCTTTCCAAGATGATGTGCTGATTTTTGCTAGGCACCTAGTAGATCATGATAAGATTCTTAGATCAGTTCTATACATCTTTGAGACTAATGGGGTGGTGGTAAGAAAGAAAAAGTGCGAATTCTGGAAAAGAGACATAACATTTTTGGGACATTCTGTCTCAAGTAAAAGCATTTCCCCAACTCCTGCATTGGCTAAAGCAGTAGTAAAATGTCCCAAACCCAAAACAGGGAGAAGCTGCGCTCATTCATTGGAATGCATGAACTTTACGCTAGGTTTATTCCGGACTATGCCACTAAGATGAAGGTTCTTTCAAATATGTTGAAAAACAAGGTTCCATTTATATGGGATAGTCCATGTCAAGGCACATTTGATCTGGATAAGCTTGAAATGACGAATGCTAGAGCATTAAGTGCATATGACCCTGCTTTGTCTTGTTATAAAAAAAATGTGTAATGCACTCACTATTTTTTGCCTGCATAACAATGACTAATCATTCTCTACCTTCGTGTGCTACACTGGAATGCATGCTGTCTGACATGCTGCTTAATCATGTGTATCATTAATTCAAGTAACTCTGCTTGTAACCAATGTGCACAATTCACAAGAAAAACAATATCACCAATTTTTTTCAATGTCATCAAATTGATTTATATTTATACTTATTTCTTTTCAATTATCTTTGTACATGAAAATTAGTAATTCAATTCTATATGTTGGTGATCACATATAGTCAGTACATAATACATATATTAGCACATATACATATCATCCGCTTTCAAATTGCTGGCTTGACATACAAGATTGTTTCTCATGCCCAATACATTTCGGGACTAAGTCCCTTCCTCAGGGGCCAATCTGTAGAAACACAAAAATAATAACATAAAGGGATAGGTTGAAACAACATTGCTTATTGCAAAGTATGTAATGTTAGTAAAGTTGGTGAGTGAGTGCGATACCAGTTTTGGTGGTTTGTGCACAATATTTTTCTCTCTCTCTTTATCACTCTCTCTTTAATCAACCCAAAGTCTTGAATGCCACAACTTAATATAAATGTAATCTCCCACGATACATCAAATGTCACCTTGTGTACATGCTACCTCTGTGAAGTGTGCCACATTTATTATTATCACTCATTTAGAGATTAAGTAATGAGGAAGACACCCTTCTCACCCAAGAAGTACCTAATTAACTGTGACTTACTAAGTGTCAGCCTTAAGGAACCACTCTCCGCTCGACATATTTATCAGTCACTTGAAGAAACCATCAGTTCACTGAAGTCACACTATACGTCAGCTGTCTAGTTTACTACGGTAAGACTAACCTTCTAATATTCTGTGATCCTATTTCCTCCTGTGCACGATGTCACTTGTACACGTTTCTGTGAAAAAAACTAAATTTCCTATAATACATCAATTATGTGACTGTTTATCCTTTGTAGATACTCAATGTAAGCGTAAACCGCCTGCCATCAAACAAACGCGAGTATTTTCATTTAAATAATTTGTAACTTTCTTACATATTTTTCGATATACAAGCCTTCATCCGCTTACCTCAGAATAGTGAATTCTGCTCACAACGGAAAGTAAATGCCGATCGCGATCCTGTTACCCGTGATCCTTCTTATTTGAATGTACCCGGCCATACACTAACAACAACAACGGGCTACAGCGTGACAATTCAGAAAATCCCGAAAATAACAGCCGCCATCTTAAAATGATGCATATTCTCCACACCATTCCTATAAACCATTATTTGCAACTCTCATCAGAAAAGTGACAATGTTCAATCACCATATAGTTTATTTACTTACTACAAATGCGATGTAAACCTATCGCAACCTGTCCGATTTCTACAATAACCCAAATGGTACTCTGCAGTTTTATGAAATCACAACACATCATCCCATGATTATATTCACGTGTAGCTAAACACTGACTAGTTCCACTCTTTTCATAACCCTCAGTCATTGGTCACAATGCTTTCTTTCTTCAATAGTGTGTATTAGTGAGTGTATTCTGGGTGATGTTCCTTGCATGCAGTGTATTAATTCTCACAATTTCTTGGTTTCTCACAGTAAATTATTTCACAATAGATCATATTCACAGACATTGAAAGAAGGTTTATAAACATACGCATTTTTTCTTTGATCTCCATGTGTGAGGTAATCAGGAGTGACTTTATGTATATAGGCTTAAGGTCTTATGTCTACTTCTTCCTCATGCCCAGTCTCACTCATTATAAAAAACAACTCATATCTACCTCATCATTAAGGCATCTTTGATGTTGTGTATCTAACCTCTTCATCCAATAAATTTCCCTTTGTAATAGGGATCTCGTTAGATCTTTACCAGGAGCTGGTTTTAATGTCTCTATCACCTAAAAATGTAACTGTGAAATGGAATGTCTGGCAGTTAACCAATGTATTGCCAAATTCGAGGGTTAGTTTTGAATATGAACGGTACTTTTATGTTCTGTTATTCGTGTTTTTATTTTTCTCCCCATCTTGCCTATGTAATATAATCCGCATGGGCATTTGATGCTGCAGATTAAATTCTTTGAGTTGCAGTGCGTGGTGTGTGTTAATTTGATTATTTCCCCAGTTCTAGGCTGAGTGATGTTTCTTCCAATTATCACATTATTGCAATGTGTGCAATTTTGACATTTTTTTTCCCTTGTGGTGTTGATTTGTTTTCATAGTTGGATGTAGTCATGAGTTCTTTTAGTTTCTTTGATCTCGTATATGCATGTAATGGTTTGTCCTTAAATATATCTTTGAACTCAGGTTCGTTTTGAAGCAGATCCCATCTTGAATTAATGATTTTTTTGAGGGCTGTAGAACTGGTTGAATATCTAGAAACAAACACTTGTCGTTGTGCTGTGGTCTTAGGTTGTTTCCTCAGCAACTTGCCTCTATCCATGGTTGCTGTCCTTATGTATGGCCTCCTCTAGTATGTTAATCGGGTATCCCCTTGATAGATACTTCTGTTTCTGTGCTGTTATGTTCTCTTCCAACGTTCCTTTATCTGAACAAATTATTTTAATCCTTAGGAATTGTGTATAAGATTCTTCGGATGGAAACTCATCTATAGTAAAGCATTGTTTTTGTCTGTAGGTTTCCTATGTACCTAGGTCTGCAGACCAGTTACAGTTTTGCTAATAGATACATCTAGGAAGGAAATCTTGGTATCATCAATCATGTGAGTAAACTGTATCCGTGAATCATATGAGTTCAACTGTTGAATCTTTAGCTCAAGTTTTTCTTTTGATTCAGTCCAGATAAGAAAAATATCATCTATGAATCTGCAGTATAATTTTAGGTTCCCTTTCCACTCTGGATCCTTGAAAACGTAATCATCTTCAAATGTGGCCATAAAGGTATTCGCATAAGCCGGGGCTCCTGCAAAACCCATTGATGTGTGGGTCAGTTGCAAATAAAACTGTTCATTCCACTGAAAGTAACTGTGGTGTAGGCAAAAGTGTAGTAACTCCAACAAAAATATTTTATCTGCCTTGATGTTTGACTGTTGCAGTAGTGCCCACTCAACAGCCTCCATTCCTTTACTATGAGGGATCGAGGTATATAGCGCTGCTACATCTATGGAACATAATACATAGCAAACATCTTTTAAATCTGTCAGCATCTGTAATTTCAACAAGAAACATTTCGCGCTATGTTGTTCTGGCGGTTGGCCTAAGTCCAGAGTTTGGGATAAAAAGGAGTTGGAGCTATGGATTGTGATGATTCTTCACGTTCTATACCTGTATGTGGATGGTTGATGCTCAATAATGTTTGCTTTGTTGATCGAATGGTGTCTATCTCTCTGTCAGAAACTACACTTTCTTTTGACGAAGTCATTGTTTTTTTAAAGTAGCATGTCTTTGTGCATACACCTCTGCCCAGGTGTATACTTCATTTAGTTTATAGTCTATGGTGTCACTTTTGAATCAATCATCCACATACAGGTATAGAATGTGAACAATCGACACACTCCATAGCGCCAACTCCTTTTTAATCCCAAACACTGGACATAGGTCAACCCCCAGGACAACACAGCACAAAAACATCTTCAACAGTCGGAAAACAAGGAGAGGAAAAGTAAAAGGCATGCAAATACTTAAGGAGTCAGAACAAGGTTTAGTGGTCAACATATCATCAATAACTCTTACACCTTTGCAGGTGAAAGTTTTGAATAAAGGGGTGGGGTTTGTACCAACGTATAACACCAATGAACTAGAATGTGAGATATTGTTGTACAAATCTACGAGGAATCGTAGATTGAGACACTTTTTTTCTAATGTACTTCCACCAAAAGACAACTCACAAGAACCAGAATTCCTCGAGTTCAAAACCAAGCCTTGTTTTTAAGCTCCAGTCTCTCATAAGATGGTGGATGCATTTGAAATTTTAATAAAAAAAGACATACAGAAACTAAATTTCAAATCACGGAAAAGACAAAACATAACAAGGTAAAAAAAAACACATTAAGATCATTATAAAAAAAAATCCAGACATCACCATTCAAAGTGTGGACAAAGGCGGGGCATTGGTGATAATAAACACTGAATTTTATCAGACTACAGTCAATCAACATGTCTCTGAGACATCAACATATCTGATGTTGGAACAAGATCCAACCAACACTGTCGTGTAGTTCCTATAGTACCCATGCAGGACCTGCGCGTTTGGATAACATAAACTGTGGGCTTGGTGTTAGACTGACTCTGTGCACCCCCACCGCGTATGTTAGCCGGAATTTCATTAGCTAGCTCACAGTGCCACTAGAATCTCCTCTTATCGGGGAGAGATTTGTTTCTGGCAACCTTAGATCATGACAACCCTGATCCCTCAGAATCGTGGAAACAATGTACTACTTTTCGCTCAGTCACTCGTGCTTACTTGTTCGGTTTGTCTCAGAGAGTTACACAGAATAAACAGTCTGGGCGTTTCAATAAGTATTTATTGAACAGTTGTTATTCTGGTGTAGAATATATGTGCTGCAGGAACCAGCAGACAATAGCAGAGATATATTATCAGCAGTACGATAAAAGTGAAAGGGTAGTACAGTTCTACCATATTGCAAGAATCATGAATACATACATGAATATAAAAAGCATTATAAAAGTGCGCGTACTCCTACGATGCCTAACTAGATGTACCTTAGTGTACCTAGCATGTGTGTAGGTCTAAAAGCCTCAGAGCCAAGAATCCTTCTAGGATTTAGTCGAACCCCATTACCTGAATAGAGAGAGTGTGGGACCCCGTCCTGGTCTCGAGTTGGACACCCCGCAAGGGCTGTGTTAGACCGCTGTCAGCTGGAGCGACTGCATGCAGGAGCCTCAGCGTCTCTGGTCAGTGTGTCAGCATGGCAGTCTCGGTTCCCTCTATCTTACTGTGGCAAGATGTGGTGTATTTATACCCTAAAGTGTCTCATCCCTCAATATGGTTTGCATTGGTCTTTGTTAGACATGAGGAAGACGTCAGGGGTGAACTTTGTACATACATATTATGCGGGAGATGTAGCTGGTGAATGCTCATGCATAATTTATGAGTACATTGTAGGCCTGTGTTCAGGAAAAACCCTGCAGTGTTCTAACCACAGACTAGATAACGTTCAATCCTCAGAGTTCGTTGTGTACTGTAGGGAACTAATGTAGGTGAAAGATCATGCCAATATTAGGGCATAGGAGATCATGACTATAATAGGGCATATACAAATATGACCATAATAGGGCATATACGATTATGACCATAATAGGGCATATACGATTATGACCATATACGGCATATATGAACGTGTCTATATTAGGGCCTCTATATGAAACATAACACCCACTCCACTTTCGAATTGGATGACAATGACCATACTTCAAATCTGGACAATTTAAAATTCTGTCTTAAAACAGCTAAAAAACATGGTTTTAAAAAGACATTTAAAAAATGTTTAAAAATGTTACAAATCTGCTATTCTTTTGTTGCCACTTGAAAAAGTCAATTCTGTCTCACTTATAAAAGTTGCATTACTACAAGCAGAAGAAGGCCATTCGTTCTCAATTGAAAGTGTCAATTTAGGAAATGTTCCAAATTTAGTTCGTTTATTTATGAAAC
Source organism: Calotriton arnoldi (assembly GCA_963921515.1). Taxonomy (NCBI): domain Eukaryota; kingdom Metazoa; phylum Chordata; class Amphibia; order Caudata; family Salamandridae; genus Calotriton; species Calotriton arnoldi. Next base: position 63,983 of record CAWUFW010017909.1, read on the forward strand.
GAAGTGGAGAAGCCGAGTTCTTTCCCAGGACGCGATGAGCCAATTCAAGATTAAGTGTCCTGGCTTGGAGATACAGCATTATCGTTGTTAGCTACTGCAGACGACAAATCCAACGCCTCACAGAGAACGTCAATCGCACATAGATGGAATTCAGCACTGCCAACAGTCGGTGCTGCGGCAGCTTGTGCGGCAGTTGTTACCTGAGTGCCTGTGGAGGAGCCACCTAACCCAGCAGGAGCAAACGGCACCTGTGGATTCTCAAGGAATGCGTTCATCAGAATTGGAAGATGCTGGGGACAACGCAGAGCATGGGCCTTAAGGGGGTCCAGCATAGCATCCATGTCCGGAGGCGTATCTGATGGAAACGTTAGACAGAGATCCAAAGCGCATTCTTCTCTGCAAAACAGGCATCGGAGAACAGGTAAGAAGCAGTCCACCCAGACTGGTCTAAACGATAGAAACCAAGAGGCGTTCAGTTCTCTTAGGCAAGGTATACCCAGAAGCTGCACCATGCGTTCACTGTATTTCCGCTCCATGAGTATGTTTGCCATTTCATCAGAAATTGGGCCGTCCATTGCGTAGAAGTAAGATTACAATCAGGACTCCTGCAATTAGGAACAGGATAAGCGGGAGACCTCCAAAGACGCTTCCCAATACGGAGTGTAAAAAATTTGGGATTACTCCGAGGACTGTCTGAAAGGTGCTTAATAGTCCTGACCCTATGGTCTTAAATAGGTGTACAATACAGCTCGTATCAGACATATTAAAGATACGACCCACCATTTCTGCAAAATGAAAGGGGCAGTTCATACGTATAAGCGCCTGTATCTCAGTCGAGGTCCTTGCAACTTGAAGTTCAAAGGTTTCTCGAGCGGAGGTTAAGGGCACGGGTTGCTGTAAAAGCATGGCTTTCAGTCTGCTCAAAGTATCAAATTGTATAAAGGAAACATTCAACGAAGGCCTTAACGGCGCCTTCCTGACTGTGTTCAGTGGCGGAAACAATACTTGCATACAGCAAGTAACCCTGGAGTTAACAGTGACCAGATAGGCGATGCCCGGAAGCATCCCACAGCAACCTTGATCGTTTAGCATCAAGTAACTCCCATTCGAGAGCAGCTGGAAAACCGGCGTGATCATGGCCGCTGGGGTCCCTGACATGTGACAAGATAGATTCGCTACCGAACCACTACATGCTCCGTGCAGAGAAATATCCTGACACAAGAGAGAACCGCTTAAAGCGTTCTTGCAGTTTGTACCACTCAGATACACTTCTCGATCCCCATTCCGGCATCAATAGCTATATGGTAACTCCCAAGTTTCCTTAATGTAACCCTTACTCATTTTTTCATATCTGCCTGCCTGCCTTTGCTCATGGCAATATTGAAACTGAAACGTAGTGACCGGCAGAGTGATTTGGCCATGAATTAGCCATTCAGTTGATGGTAATTCGGCTACAGTGAATGGTAACCTTTCCAGTTTCTCAATACGCAGCATTGTATATTTGGCTCCCCTCATTTCCATTTCTGTCTGTTTATCAGTTAGATTGTATTCTGAAAACAGAGACGTGGTGTTTATAAAACACCAGGGTACATAGCCTGCACGCAAAGATTGTAGCGTCCAGCTTAACATCATAATAGAACGCAACTGAGATTGCCCGTGTTGTAACAAGGCCAAATCTTGTTCTAAAATGTCGATTGCCGAAGATACAATGTTGCCTAAGGAGTAACTCCTGGAGGTCAAAGTCGTTAACCCATCATCCACTACAGCAAATGCCTTCTCTAGGTTAATACGGTCTATTTCCCGTATTCTTTCTGCGGCCTCCTGTTGGGATATTTTCCAGTTTTCATTATAATAGGCATAAATGCCAGCATATATGAAACGTTTCTGACATGTTTTCCTTGGGCCTGACAAAAAATCCCTAAGGTCTACATCAGGTGTGAGTAAGGTCAAGTGATGTTTTACTTCTGTGAGTGTTGAGGTCTCTAGCCAATCAAGGCACAACTTCCCAACACTATAGGATGTCACTACCCCTGGGTGTTGTCTTTGTATATAGCGTGTATCTGGCCTACTGATACTAAACCCCTCGGTTATACCTAGGAATCTCTGTTGACATGTGTTTGTGTCAATGGGCCAAATCAGCCATTCTGTCCAATTGGGATCTGACCTGTTGTACTGGAGAATGTCATCTAATCCTACCCCATGTTTAGTTGAATTCTGCCCCCACCCATCTGTGATGGTGCTGGAAACCCAGGTGTGTTCATTTCCTTGTTCTTGGCTAGTCCAAGACAGGATGTCTGTTGCACAGTGTCATTTAGAAATATCATCTGCTGTGGAATGAGGCATGCTCTAAAAAGCACTTCTGTTCCCTGGACCTGCCAGTCCCTAGAACCCCAGATTGATTTTAAATCTATAGTGTCCTTCCATAGGTCGAAACCCTGTGTAGACAACTGGGCTATAAAGGAAGCAGAGTAAATCTGTTTGGTGTTAGTCAACATAATTTTCTGTGCTGATGTTGTTGCCACTTTGTAATAAAATGACTTCGGGTCAGATGTATTAAATCCTGAAAAGTATGTGAATTTCTGTGCAAAGGTTTGCGAACTACCTTTTGGTGGTGTTGGGCAGTGTTCCCACTGGTGGTATTCAAATACATTTCTAGGTGTTATAGATTTGTGCAAGAAATGATGACCATAATGTTGGTAACAGTACAATGTATCATAGTCTGAAGTACCTTCTAACATTTCGTTGTTAGGAAATGCTGCAGTTTTTTCCAAATCAGACATCATATTATTTGCAGTTTCAGTGTTCCAATAATCAGACAATGTACTGGAGGTAATGATATCACTTAAAGAAATTTTAAATACATGTTTAAGCTTTAAAAGTTCAGTCGGACCGAATATATCGAAATCAATCTTGTCCCATACTATACCGTCCGGTATAGGAACTGCTGTGATGTTCACTGAAGACAAGTCTCTTGGTTCACGATGTGAAGACTGGTGTGGCTTTAAAATCAAATTGACTCTTTGGGCTGTAGAGCTCTGCTGGAGATATCATCCATTAATAAGCATACTAAAAGTTATTGTTAAACCTAGCCAGAAAAGAAAAAATAGAATCCCAGTGATATACCATAGTTCTATCCAAGGTGACACCAGGTAAGTCTTTCTAAAAAAGTTCAAAAAGTCAATGAGTTTCTGTTTGTGTGATTTTTGGGCTGGCGTAGTTTCCGGCTCGCTTGGATCCAGTGAAAACGTATCAAAGTTCATGAAGTAGCCAGAAGCAGTTCGATCAATTGTTGGAATTGCATCGGGATTTGTTGAAATCGGATTTTGCTCTTGACGAGGAATGTTGACGTAGATGTCTGTAGTCGATCTTATTGCAACTTGGCTGTTAAGTTGATTTTCTTCTTGAAGTTGAACTTCTTGTTGAAGTGGAAAGAGTTCCATAGCATTGTTGCTTAGTCCTTCATTCCGTACAGGTGGCTCTTCAAACGTGATGAGTCTTTCTGTTTGAACTTCTTGGATTGTAGCGAGAGGAGGGCGTCTGCTACTGTGGAGTCCACGAGGCCTACTGTTTAGTATCGGCCACATAGTGTGGTTTGATTAAGTCGATTGAGACAAATCTTTTCTCCTTTTTCCCGGCAAGAGGCGGCAGAAGTACAATTCTTGTGCCTTGGATTGCTAGGACCGGTACAGCTGTTCTGTAGGATGGCCCAAATTCTTTCTTGTCTGCAATCTTTTCTCTGACCAGGTACCCAACTTTGATTAAGTCGATTGAGACAAATCTTTTCTCCTTTTTCCCGGCAAGAGGCGGCAGAAGTACAGTTCTTGTGCCTTGGATTGCTAGGACCGGTACAGCTGTTCTGTAGGATGGCCCAAATTCTTTCTTGTCTGCAATCTTTTCTCTTACCAGGTCCCCAACTTTTAGGATCCAGACAGGTCTTGCCGTTACTGCCTTGACTTCCTCAGTGGCGGTCTGTTTTAAGTGGACATTGCTTTGTTGTGTCCTGGATTCATTTAGATCCTGTAAAACAGCCAAACGATCAAGGATATCAAATGGTTTTTCATCCGCCACTGTGCCTCCACAATCAAGATCAGGTACCCACATTCTTGTCCCAAATAGGACCTCGTAAGGAGTGACACCCCCGAGAGAACTTCTTGGCTGGTTGTTAATTGCTCTCTGGACCCCATAAAGGTGACGACCCAACTACCGCCCTTGCCTAATACCCTAGCTGTTAAAGATTGCTTTAATTCACGTTTTTTCCTCTCCACAACCAAATTTCCCTCAGGATGGTACGGAGAGGAGTACCGCAATGCTACGCCCATTCCTTCCACGGCCTCTTTGTTAGCCCGAGAGCTAAACACCGGGCCACGGTCAGAATGTAACGTGCCAACTGCGTATGTGCCGATAAAGACTTGCAAATCTTTTATAACAGTTCGAGCGTCAGCAGAACGCTGAGGCCAGACCCATAGGAATCTAGAGCAGGAATCCACTGCAACCATGATATATTTCTTGGCCCCATCCGATTGTAGGGGTCCGCAGTGGTCCAAATACACACATGCGAGAGGTTTGTCTGATTTTAGTAATGGTGTCTGTGCTGGGCGTGCTACGGTGGAGCCTTTCATCTGCTGGCAGATGTCGCACTTTAAGACATAGTCTTTGGTCTGCTTTGTTAACCCTGGCCACCAGTAGCGCTGTTTCAGTAAAGAAATAGTCGCTGTAACGCCTGTGTGCGCAGAACCCAAACCCTTGTGTGCTGCTAGAATTAAGACTTGCCTACGATCCATATTTGGTATTACTCTATCCCCCACTCCAGGAATCTGAGCATATGGAATGTTTTGTGCATCTAACTTGTAGGAGTACTTGAGTGGAAATTTCTTAGGTACTGTTGTGCTGCCTTTGCGTGAAGCACTGACAGCTACCAAAATCTCGCCGCCTATTCTCGTTTTTGAACGAGTGATTGCAGCTACGGACGCTGTGCATACAGCCCCTTTTGCGGCTTCATCAGCCAATAAATTTCCTTCAACGTGAACGCCATCACGCTGATGACTCAGTGTATGTATCATGTGAGCCCTCGGTAGTTCGTTTCTCAACTCCACTACCTGTTCCCATAGCATTTTATGCTTAATTGTGCCACCTTTTGCGTCTTTAAACCCGTTTTGTTCCCAATGATGTAAATATTCATTGTACGACTGTACACAGTAAAAGGAATCACACACAATTAGTGTGGGGAATTCGTGTTCCGTATTTACGAGTGCCAGTATTAGTGCTTTTAATTCTGCCAACTGAGCTGTGCAGTCTCCTAGAGATTGCGTTTTAGTGCAACTTGGATGGAACTTTCCATCGCGCATGCAACCTTTAACGATTGCACATGCTGCGCTGTAAGCTTGCTTACTCCCTATGGCCGGTTGAGCAGATCCGTCAGTGTAAATAATATATTCATACTGATCTGGAGGCAAAATCTCATTTGGTAGAGGATATTCTTGTTCGTATTGCAGAAATGCTTGTGTTTTTAAACTTGGATCAAATCTGTATTCAACATCCGTTGCAGTAAGAGAATTAGCCCATTGTATCCATCTGGGATGTAAGTCTTTCGCATTTGGAATGCTAGCCTTTGTAACAGCCTCTAAGGCTGGTACTGGGGTCACGACTATTATGCACTTTCCCTGAGCCAGAGCTCTTTCTCTTGCTACAGCGGTCTGTACTGCTGTCAGTATTTTTTCTGTTGAAGTGAAACGCATCTCTGCGTTTGTGTACAGGTGTGATTTGTATGCGATTGGTACCGTTTCGCCTTCATTGAAAGTTAAATAAGTGTACCTGCATTGACCCGCTATTACTCGGATCACTAAGTTGCGTACGTTTACGCGTGTCTGTAAGTGTTTTGAAGCTATCATGTCTTCCTGTAGTGAACGTAGGATATATGTATGTTCCTGTGTCCATTGTCTGACTGAAAAATCACGTTTCATTAAGTCGTAGAAAGGTTTTACTCTTTCTGCGTAATCCAAAATGTGTGTTCGACCAAAATTTAGGAATCCCAGAATTGATTGTAAATTCTTTAATGATTTTGGAGGTTGGAGCAGCGCACACTTTTCTAAAAAGTTAGCTGCTAGGCTTTTTCCTTCACTTGACAGCTCATACCCTAAAAACAGGACATTGAGATGGGCAATTTATAAATTTATAGCCCTCAGAGGCGAATCCCATAATAATGGTGCTCACCCTGGTCAAGTGCCTCGGTAAGTTATCGTCCGTTAGATAAATATCATCCACATAGGACAATGCTTCTTCATCCAAATTTTGGAGTAACTCTGTTACCCTTGCTGAAAACAACCCCGGGCTATTCTTATACCCTTGGGGGAGTCGACAAAATTGCTGTTGGTACCCTATCGCTGAGAATGCGGTCAAGTACCTGCTTTCAGGCGCTATATTTTGGCAGAAAAATCCATTTGAGATATCAAGTGTAGTTTTGTATTTTTTTCGCACAATGTTATTCATTAATGCGGCACTTTGTGCATTTTGAACTGCAAATGTCTTTGTGCAAGTGTTTAAACGTCTGTAATCTAAAACTAAACGATATGTGTTGTCAGGTTTTGATACGGGTAACAAAGGATTGTTCATAGGTGAAGTGCAATTTTCAATCACCCCCTGGTATTCTAGTTGATCTAGGATCTCCCTGACTTGTTTTTTAGCTTCCTGCTTTATAGGGTATTGCCTTTGAGCATTTGGGGAAACTTTTAACAGGATCACGTGGTGGGTTGAATCCTCATCCCAACCAGCATGATTTTTGTACAATGCTGGAGATAGGGCAACCGCCCACTCCTGTGCATATGCATGTTTTAAATGTATGGGAACGAGGTCGGAAAATGCTGGAAAAATTGCCTTTTCTCCCTTAGGGCACTCCATGACGAATGCTGGCGGCCAGTCTTGCTCTGCTAATAGGATGTCATATCCAGATGACAGATTTTTCCAAAATAAACCTTTAACCTTCCTGGGCTTGTCCCCCTCCATCCGGAGTGTTATCTCATGTAACTTATGTGAGACACTTACCCGAGTATCAGGTGTTTCCACCGTGATATACTCACTCAACTCCACTGTCACCAGAAATTCCTTCAGGTTCTGGCGAGCTATTGTTACTTCTGCCGCGCTGTCTAGCATCGTCAGAGCCCATTCCCCGTTCAGAAGCTGTGTCCTCAGAATTCTGGGCATGTCTGATCTTGAGACCTGCTACCTTCTTCTTTTTGAACTGAGGTTTTTGTTTTTGTTTATCTTCTTTTTTAGGTGCGTAGTCCGCAGCGCGTTGCGTGTCTCTGGACTTTGTACGCTCCTCTGACCGTCCTTCCCTCTCGGAGTTTTTTGATGAACCCTGAAAGGAACGAGAGGAACGTGTATCAGTATCCTGATACCTGTCAGGTTTTTGAATATTATCCCTATTCCTGAGGTTATACCTCCTTTCAGATGGCTCCTGTTGAGGAGACCTACCTCTGGATTGAGATCTGCTGTCTTTAGACTTTTGTTGTTTTTTTATTTTCCCACTTCCTTTTAGAAGAAGTAGGTGTCTGCTTTGTAGTGTCCTTTTCAGGACTGCCCACCAGTTGTGGTTTTAATGCTTTCCCACCTAGACTGTCTCTGCCTAGTTCTGCATATGTAGTTTCAATTATTTTGGGTAGTTCGTGTGGTTGATCTACTGGACTGAACTCCCTTAGGCGTTGGTGGATCGCCACTGAAGCTGCTTCCCCCTTAATGTTAGCTAGTATTATGGCTGATACCTGTTCGTAGTTACCTAGTAACTTCATCCCTAAGTTAAGGGCAGGCTCTGCTCCTTACTCATTTTGTATCTGTCTCAATACATCAGGTACTACTGCTAATGACGGGATACCATGCGTTCTGGTATATATGACAACAAAGACTGTACCCCAAGAGGTGCAGTCCTCTATTTGTGGTGTGATCCCCATGGGCAAGCAGATTGTTAGTATTCTGTGTTTATCACAGGTGGTAGTATTCGGGAATACCGCCTCAAGCTGAGTTATTTTCTGAGCTATCCAGAATGGTATTTGTTCGCGTTTTGCGGGCATTTTGCCCATTACCGTGTGTAATGTTTGAGGAGTAATTTTATTTCCTGTACCCTGAGCTGGAGTACTATTTGCTGCACCTGGTGCAGGTTGGATTGTTAAAGTCCTCATGACAAACTGTGTTAAGTTTCTGTAGATTTTAATTAAATCTGTGTGTTGTACGAGTATGTCTGGCTGTGGCATTGTGCCAATGTCAGGATGTGGTGTGTAGGCCGCTAATATTGGCCATGTGGCTCCGTCTCCTCCGAGCGGGCCTGATCTTACTCTTTCTTGTACGTGGGGTAGGGTGCCATTAAACCAGTAATAATGTTCCTGGTAAGTGAGTGGAATCTCTATGTCCTCAAATGGACAATATTCCCGTGGTGCATCTCCTTCCATATAGTAGTGAAATGTCTTTGCTGTTGCATTTGCTGCTGGGAGTGTAACCCATGAATGGAATATCTCTGTTTTATTTGATTTGTGTGCCTCAATCACGAAAACTACAATGCCACCCTTAACTTGTAAACCATTTTCTAATAGTCTTATGGTGACTGTCCTTCTGAATTTTGGTGCAATCTGTATTGCATCCTCAGGATCTTCTTCCTCGTCTGACGGGGGCAGTGGCATTCGTATTGGATCTAAGACCGCGGTAGTCATCGTGTATAGAACACAGACTAATGTTTCAAAGAAACTATGATAAGATTTTAGGCACAATTTTAGGAACACTATGTCCTTTCAAGCTTGAATAACCAACAGCCAATAAATAGTATTTTCGTACTACTCAGCTGCGGCGGATTTTGTGCCCACCCACTCCAGACGTCTCTGGGGTTTTGTGAGTAGGTTCTCTGAGAATAATCAATCAATCAATCGATCATGTCACTTATAAAGCGCACTACATACCCGCGAGGGTCTCAAGGCGCTGGGGGAAGAGGGGGGTGGTGCTGCTACTGATCGAAGAGCCAGGTCTTGAGGAGTCTTCTGAAGGCCAGTAGGTCTTGGGTCTGTCGGAGGTTGGTGGGGAGGGTGTTCCAGGTCTTGGCGGCGAGGTGGGAGAAGGATCTGCCGCCGGCGGTCATTTTCCGGATGCGGGGGACTGTGGCGAGGGCGAGGCTGGTCGAGCGGAGCTGGCGGGTGGGGGTGTAGAAGCTGAGTCGTCTGTTGAGGTAGGCTGGTCCGGAGTTGTGGAGTGCTTTGTGTGCGTGGGTGAGGAGCTTGAAGGTTATCCTCTTGTTGACAGGGAGCCAGTGCAGGTCTCTCAGGTGGGGTGTGATGTGGCTGCGTCGGGGGATGTCGAGGATGAGACGTGCAGAGGTGTTCTGGATGCGTTGCAGCCGTCTCCAGGAGCTTAGCCGTCGTTCCTGCGTAGAGGGCGTTTCCGTAGTCCAGCCTGCTGGTGACGAGGGCCTGGGTGACTGTTTTTCTTGTTTCGGTGGGGATCCACTTGAAGATCCTGCGGAGCATTCGGAGGATGTTGAAGCAGGATGAGGAAACGGCGTTGACCTGCTTAGTCATGGAGAGGGTGGGGTCAAGGATGACCCCTAGGTTGCGTACGTGGTCGGTGGGTGGCGGGGCTGTTCCCAGTGATGTTGGCCACCAGGAGTCGTCCCAGGCTGAAGGGTTGGAACCAAGGATGAGGACCTCCGTCTTGTCCGAGTTCAGCTTCAGGCGGCTGCTCCTCATCCATTCGGCGACGGCCTTCATTCCTTCGTGGAGGTGGGCTTTGGCGGTGTGAGGGTCTTTGGTGAGGGAGAGGATCAGCTGGGTGTCGTCGGCGTAGGAAATGATGTTGAGGTTGTGCTGTCGGGCGACGTGGGCGAGGGTGCCATGTAGATGTTGAACAGCGTTGGGCTGAGGGAGGAGCCTTGGGGTACGCCGCAGATGATCTTGGTGGCCTTGGATTGGAAGGGGGCGAGGCGGACGCTTTGTGTTCTGCCGGAAAGGAAGGATGTGGTCCAGTCCAGGGCCTTCTCTTGGATCCCGGCGTCATGAAGGCGTGTTCGTAGTGTGTGGTGGCAGACCGTGTCGAAGGCGGCTGATAGGTCCAGGAGGATGAGGGCTGCTGTTTCTCCGTTGTCTAGCAGGGTCCTGATGTCATCGGTGGCGGCGATGAGGGCGGTTTCGGTGCTGTGGTTGCTGCGGAAGCCGGACTGGGAAGGGTCCAGGATGTTGTTCTCCTCGAGGTAGCGGGTCAGTTGTTTGTTGACGATTTTCTCGGTGACCTTCGCGGGGAACGGGAGCAGAGAGATGGGTTGGAAGTTCTTGAGGTCCTTGGGGTCTGCCTTGGGTTTCTTGAGTAAGGCGGTGATCTCGGCGTGCTTCCAGCTTTCCGGGAAGGTTGCTGTCTCGAAGGAGATGTTGATTATTTTCCGGAGATGGGGCGCGATGGCTGTACTGGCTTTGTTGAAGATGTGGTGAGGGCACGGGTCTAGCGGTGAACCGGAGTGGATGGTGTTCATGATCTCGCTGGTGTCCTCGTCTTTGATGTTGGTCCAGGAGAGCAGGCGGTTGGTGGTTGTGGGGGCAGTGGTCTCGGTGGTTGCCGGGGCGGTCGTGGTGTTGAAGCTGTTGTGGATGTCGGCGATTTTGCGGTGGAAGAAGGTGGCCAGTGAGTCGCATAGGTCTCGCGACGGCTGGATGTCGTTGGTGTTGGAGCTGGGGTTGGAGAGTTCCTTCACGATGTTGAAGAGCTCTTTGCTGTTGTGTGCGTTGTTGTCTAGGCGGTCTTTGAGTGAGGCCCTTTTGGCGGATCTGATGAGGTGATGGTGACTGCGGGTGGCGCTCTTGTGGGCGGCGTAGCTGTCCGCTGTCCGTTCGTGGAGCCAGATCTTCTCCAGTTTTCGGCATGTTCGTTTGGAGGCCTGGAGGTCTTCGGTGAACCAGGTGGCTTTCTTGCTGGTGTGGCTGTTGGGCGGATTCTTGAGCGGGGCGAGGGTGTTGGCGCAGTCGTTGATCCACTGTCTGAGGTTGCGGGCGGCGGTGTCGGAGGGTTCGGCGGGTGGGCTTAGGGCAAGGGTTGTGGTTAGCTGGTCTTCCGTGACTCTGCTCCAGCAGCGGCGAGGCATTTGTTCGGTGCGGTGGTGCGTGGTGGGCTTCCTGTAGGTGAAGTGGATGCAGTGGTGGTCAGTCCAGTGGGGTTCGGAGGTGTGGTTGAAGGAGACATGTGGGCTTGCGGAAAAGATGGAGTCTAGCGTGTGGCCGGCGGCGTGGGTGGGTGTAGTCACGAGCTGTCTGAGTCCGAGGGTGGCGAGGTTGTCGATCAGGGTGGTGGAGTTGGTGTCCTTGTTGTTCTCGAGGTGGAAGTTCAGGTCCCCGAGGAGGATGTAGTCCGTGGAGGCGATGGCGTGTGTGCTGACGAAGTCAGCGATGGAATCGCTGAACTGTGGTCGGGGTCCGGGGGTCTGTAGATGAGGGTTCCTCTGAGGGTGGTGTTGGGATCGGTGTGGATCTGGAAGTGCATGTGTTCGGCGGTGCTGAGGGTGTCGTCGGTGTTGGTTGAGACTCTGAGGGTGTTCCTGTGGACGATGGCGATGCCTCCTCCGACTCCGTTGGTGCGGTCCCTGCGGGTGATCTTGTATCCGTCCGGGATGGCAATGGCGATGTCGGGGGCTGAAGCGGGATTCAGCCAGGTCTCCGTCAGGAATGCGACGTCTGGGGAGGTTGAGTCGAGAAGGTCCCAGAGTTCGATGGCGTGTTTGCGGGCGGAGCGGGTGTTGAGGAGGATGCATCTGAGGTAGTTGGGTTCTTTCCTGGGCGGTGGTTTGGCGGGGCGGGTGCTGGCGAAGCTGCAGTTCCGGCAGGTAAAGGGCCCTTGGGTGCGCTTCGGGGTGGCCTGGTAGCAGGCGTGATCTTTTCCGGGGTTGAGTGCGTGGAGGGTGCTGGCGTTGTATCGGCGTCTGTTGATGTGGCGGGCGCGGGGGATGCCCGGACCAGGGGGTCTGGCGCTGGGCGCGGTCACGGCACGGACGGGCGCAGACGGGCTTGCCTTAGGCACGCCTTCGGCGCGCCAGCGGCACGGCCGTGCAGCGGCCGCCATAAATGGGGAGGTGGGAGGGAGGAGCAGGGAATGGGGCAGCGAATGGGCAGTGAGGGGGCGGGGCCGCAGGGGCGCAGCGGCGGGAAACAGGCACAGAAGGGAAAACGAGCACAATCAGGGCATCAAGGGGCACAGAAAGGAAAAACGAGCACAATCAGGGGCAGCAAGGGGGCACAGAAAGGAAAAACGAGCACAATCAGGGGCAGCAAGGGGGCACAGAAAGGAAAAAAACTAGCACAATCAGGGGCAGCAAGGGGGCACAGAAAGGAAAAACGAGCACAATCAGGGGCAGCAAGGGGGCACAGAAAGGAAAAACGAGCACAATCAGGGCCAGCAAGGGGGCACAGAAAGGAAAAAACGAGCACAATCAGGGGCAGCAGCAGGGCACACAGACGGAGCTATGTGGTGGGGGAGCGACCTACCAGTCAAGGTCAGGGGTCGCTCTCTTCACCATGCAGCGGCCGCCATAAATGGGGAGGTGGGAGGGAGGAGCAGGGAATGGGGCAGCGAATGGGCAGTGAGGGGCGGGGCCGCAGGGCGCAGCGGCGGGAAACAGGCACAGAAGGGAAAACGAGCACAATCAGGGCATCAAGGGGGCACAGAAAGGAAAAAAAAATGAGCACAATCAGGGGCAGCAAGGGGGCACAGAAAGGAAAAACGAGCACAATCAGGGGCAGCAAGGGGGCACAGAAAGGAAAAAAAAACGAGCACAATCAGGGGCAGCAAGGGGGCACAGAAAGGAAAAACGAGCACAATCAGGGGCAGCAAGGGGGCACAGAAAGGAAAAACGAGCACAATCAGGGGCAGCAAGGGGGCACAGAAAGGAAAAAAACGAGCACAATCAGGGGCAGCAGCAGGGCACACAGACGGAGCTGTGTGGTGGGGGAGCGACCTACCAGTCAAGGTCAGGGGTCGCTCTCTTCACCACGCAGCGGCCGCCATAAATGGGGAGGTGGGAGGGAGGAGCAGGGAATGGGGCAGCGAATGGGCAGTGAGGGGGCGGGGCCGCAGGGCGCAGCGGCGGGAAACAGGCACAGAAGGGAAAACGAGCGCAATCAGGGCATCAAGGGGGCACAGAAAGGAAAAAAATTAGCACAATCAGGGGCAGCAAGGGGGCACAGAAAGGAAAAACAGAGCACAATCAGGGGCAGCAAGGGGGCACAGAAAGGAAAAAAAAACGAGCACAATCAGGGGCAGCAAGGGGGCACAGAAAGGAAAAACGAGCACAATCAGGGGCAGCAAGGGGGCACAGAAAGGATAAAAAACGAGCACAATCAGGGGCAGCAAGGGGGCACAGAAAGGAAAAAAACGAGCACAATCAGGGGCAGCAAGGGGGCACAGAAAGGAAAAACGAGCACAATCAGGGCCAGCAAGGGGGCACAGAAAGGAAAAACGAGCACAATCAGGGCCAGCAAGGGGGCACAGAAAGGAAAAAACGAGCACAATCAGGGGCAGCAGCAGGGCACACAGACGGAGCTGTGTGGTGGGGGAGCGACCTACCAGTCAAGGTCAGGGGTCGCTCTCTTCACCACGCAGCGGCCGCCATAAATGGGGAGGTGGGAGGGAGGAGCAGGGAATGGGGCAGCGAATGGGCAGTGAGGGGGCGGGGCCGCAGGGCGCAGCGGCGGGAAACAGGCACAGAAGGGAAAACGAGCACAATCAGGGCATCAAGGGGGCACAGAAAGGAAAAAAAATGAGCACAATCAGGGGCAGCAAGGGGGCACAGAAAGGAAAAGCGAGCACAATCAGGGGCAGCAAGGGGGCACAGAAAGGAAAAAAAATGAGCACAATCAGGGGCAGCAAGGGGGCACAGAAAGGAAAAACGAGCACAATCAGGGGCAGCAAGGGGGCACAGAAAGGAAAAACGAGCACAAACAGGGGCAGCAAGGGGGCACAGAAAGGAAAAAAAAACGAGCACAATCAGGGGCAGCAAGGGGGCACAGAAAGGAAAAACGAGCACAATCAGGGGCAGCAAGGGGGCACAGAAAGGAAAAACGAGCACAATCAGGGCCAGCAAGGGGGCACAGAAAGGAAAAAAACTAGCACAATCAGGGGCAGCAGCAGGGCACACAGACGGAGCTGTGTGGTGGGGGAACGACCTACCAGTCAAGGTCAGGGGTCGCTCTCTTCACCACGCAGCGGCCGCCATAAATGGGGAGGTGGGAGGGAGGAGCAGGGAATGGAGCAGCGAATGGGCAGTGAGGGGCGGGGCCGCAGGGCGCAGCGGCGGGAAACAGGCACAGAAGGGAAAACGAGCACAATCAGGGCATCAAGGGGGCACAGAAAGGAAAAGAAATTGAGCACAATCAGGGGCAGCAAGGGGGCACAGAAAGGAAAAGCGAGCACAATCAGGGGCAGCAAGGGGGCACAGAAAGGAAAAAAACGAGCACAATCAGGGGCAGCAAGGGGGCACAGAAAGGAAAAACGAGCACAATCAGGGGCAGCAAGGGGGCACAGAAAGGAAAAACGAGCACAATCAGGGGCAGCAAGGGGGCACAGAAAGCACGACTGAACTACTTAGATTCTACTGTTAAATAAGTACCCAACCAACGTTGGTAGCGCCATGTCGTGTAGTTCCTATCGTACCCATGCAGGACCTGCGCGTTTGGATAACATAAACTGTGGGCTTGGTGTTAGACTGACTCTGTGCACCCCCACCGCGTATGTTAGCTGGATTTGCATTAGCTAGCTCACAGTGCCACTAGAATCTCCTCTTATCGGGGAGAGATTAGTTTCTGGCAACCTTAGATCATGACAACCCTGATCCCTCAGAATCGTGGAAACAATGTACTACTTTTCGCTCAGTCACTCGTGCTTACTTGTTTGGTTTGTCTTAGAGAGTTACACAGAATAAACAGTCTGGGCGTTTCAATAAGTATTTATTGAACAGTTGTTATTCTGGTGTAGAATATATGTGCTGCAGCAACCAGCAGACAATAGCAGAGATATATTATCAGCAGTACGATAAAAGTGAAAGGGTAGTACAGTTCTGGCATATTGCAAGAATCATGAATACATACATGAATATAAAAAGCATCATAAAAGTGCGCGTACTCCTACGATGCCTAACTAGATGGACCTTAGTGTACCTAGCATGTGTGTAGGTCTAAAAGCCTAAGAGCCAAGAATCCTTCTAGGATTTAGTCGAACCCCATTACCTGAATAGAGAGAGTGTGGGACCCCGTCCTGGTCTCGATTTGTACACCCCGCAAGGGCTGTGTTAGACCGCTGTCAGCTGGAGCGACTGCATGCAGGAGCCTCAGCGTCTCTGGTCAGTGTGCCAGCATGGAAGTCTCGGTTCCCTCTATCTTACCGTGGCAAGATGTGGTGTATTTATACCCTAAAGTGTCTCGTCCCTCAGTATGGTTTGTATTGGTCTTTGTTAGACATGAGGAAGACGTCAGGGGTGAACTTTGTACATACATATTATGCGGGAGATGTAGCTGGTGAATGCTCATGCATAATTTATGAGTACATTGTAGGCCTGTGTTCAGGAAAAACCCTGCAGTGTTCTAACCACAGACTAGATAACGTTCAATCCTCAGAGTTCGTTGTGTACTGTAGGGAACTAATGTAGGTGAAAGATCATGCCTATATTAGGGCATAGGAGACCATGACTATAATAGGGCATATACGAATATGACCATAATAGGGCATACATGATTATGACCATAATAGGGCATATACGATTATGACCCTATACGGCATATATGAACGTGTCTATATTAGGGCCTCTATACGAAACATAACAACACATTGGTATTGACATTAAACAAGATATTGGAAAAAGCGCTTGAAATTGGATGGATCAGTACACCTACTAATCGTTTTTTACAGTTGCCAATCCGCATAGACCGCATCTATATATGTTACCAAAGATTCACAAAAACATACAAGATCTCCCTATTCACCCTATTGTGGCAGGATGTGATTCATTATTTGAACCACTAGATAAATGCCTTGATTTCTTCTTACAGCCCTTTGTTCAAGGATGGTGCTCATATGTGAAAGATACAACAGATTTCATGTTGAAATTACAGATGCTGACAGAGTTAAAAGATGTTTGCTATGTATTATGTACCATAGATGTAGCAGCGCTATATACCTCAATCCCTCATAGTGAAGGAATGGAGGCTGTTGAGTGGGCACTACTGCAAAAGTCAAACATTAAGGCAGATAAAATATTTTTGTTGGAGTTACTACACTTTTGCCTACACCACAGTTACTTCCAGTGGTGGAATGAACAGTTTTATTTGAAACTGACCGGCACATCAATGGGTTTTTCAGGAGCCCCGCCTTATGCGAATACCATTATCGCCAAATTTGAAGATGATTAAGTTTTCAAGGATCCAGAGTGGAAAAAAAACCTAAAATTTTACTGCAGATTCATAGATGATTTTTTTCTTATCTTGACTGAATCAAAAGAAAAACTTAAGCTAAAGATCCAACAGTTGAACACATTAAGATTCGCGCATACGGTTTACTCACATGGTTGATGATACCAAGATCTCCTTCCTAGATGTATCTATTAGCAAAACTGAAACTGGTCTGCAGACTCAGGTACATAGGAAACCTACAGACAAAAACAATGCTTTACTATACACGGGTTTCCATCCGAAGAATCTTATACGCAATTTACCATACTCACAATTCCTAAGGATTAAAAGAATTTGTTCAGATAAAGGAACTTTGGAAGAGAACATAACAGCACAGAAACAGAAGTAGCTCCAACTCCTTTTTTTATCCCAAACTCTGGACTTAGGCCAACCGCCAGAACAACATAGCGCGAAATGTTTCTTGTTGAAATTACAGATGCTGACAGATTTAAAAGATGTTTGCTATGTATTATGTTCCATAGATGTAGCAGCGCTATATACCTCGATCCCTCATAGTAAAGGAATGGAGGCTGTTGAGTGGGCACTACTGCAACAGTCAAACATCAAGGCAGATAAAATATTTTTGTTGGAGTTACTACACTTTTGCCTACACCACAGTTACTTTCAGTGGAATGAACAGTTTTATTTGCAACTGACCCACACATCAATGGGTTTTGCAGGAGCCCCGGCTTATGCGAATACCTTTATGGCCACATTTGAAGATGATTACGTTTTCAAGGATCCAGAGTGGAAAGGGAACCTAAAATTATACTGCAGATTCATAGATGATATTTTTCTTATCTGGACTGAATCAAAAGAAAAACTTGAGCTAAAGATTCAACAGTTGAACTCATATGATTCACGGATACAGTTTACTCACATGATTGATGATACCAAGATTTCCTTCCTAGATGTATCTATTAGCAAAACTGTAACTGGTCTGCAGACCTAGGTACATAGGAAACCTACAGACAAAAACAATGCTTTACTATAGATGAGTTTCCATCCGAAGAATCTTATACACAATTCCTAAGGATTATAATAATTTGTTCAGATAAAGGAACGTTGGAAGAGAACATAACAGCACAGAAACAGAAGTATCTATCAAGGGGATACCCGATTAACATACTAGAGGAGGCCATACAAAGGACAGCAACCATGGATAGTGACAAGTTGCTGAGGAAACAACCCAAGACCACAGCACAACGACAAGTGTTTGTTTCCAGATGTTCAACCAGTTTTACAGCCCTCAGAAAAATCATTAATTCAAGATGGGATCTGCTTCAAAACGAACCTGAGTTCAAAGATATATTCAAGTTCAAACCATTACATGCAGTTACAAGATCAAAGAATCTAAAAGAACTGTTGACTACATCCACCTATGAAGACAAATCAACACCACAAGGGACAAACAAAATTCAAAATTGTACACATTGCAATAATGTGATAACTGGAACAAACATCACTAACCCTAGAACTGGGGAAATAATCAAACTAACACACACAACGGACTGCAACTCAAAGAATTTCATCTATAGCATCAAATGCCCATGCAGATTATTATATATAGGCAAGACGGAGAGAAAAATAAAAACATGAATAACAGAACATAAAAGTACCATTCGTACTCAAAACAAAACCTCGAATCTGGCGGTACATTGGTTAACCGCCAGACTTTCCATTTCACAGCTACGTTTTCAGGTGATAGAGACTTTAAAACCAGCTCCTGGTAAAGATCTAACGAGATCCCTATTACAAAGGGCAATTTATTGGATGAAGAGGTTAGATACACAACATCCAAGAGGCCTTAATGATAAGGTAGATATGAGTTGCTTTTTATAATGAGTGAGACTGGGCATGAGGAAGAAGTAGACATAAGACTTTAAGCCTATATACATAAAGTCACTCCTGATTACCTCACACATGGAAATCAAAGAAAAAATGCGTATGTTTATAAACCTTCTTTCAATGTCTGTGAACATGATCTATTGTGAAATAATTTACTGTGAGAAACCAAGATATTGTGAGAATTAATACACTGCATGCAAGGAACATCACCCAGAATACACTCACTAATACACACTATTGAAGAATGTGTAAGAAAGCATTGTGGCCAATGACTGCGGGTTATGAGAAGAGTGGAACTAGTCAGTGTTTTGCTACACCTGAATATAATCACGGGATGATGTGTTGTGATTTCATAAAACTGCAGAGTATCATTTGGGTTACTGTAGAAATTGGACGGGTTGCAATAGGTTTACATCGCATTTGTAGTAAGTAAATGAACAATATGGTGATTGAACATTGTCGCTTTTCTGATGAGAGCTGCAAATAATGGTTTATAGGAATAGTGTGGAGAATGTGCATCATTTTAAGATGGCGGCTGTTATTTTCGAGATTTTCTGAATATTCACGCGGTAGTCCGTTGTTGTTGTTAGTGTATGGCCGGGCACATTCAAATAAGAAGGATCATGAGTAACAGGATTTCGATCAGCGTTTACTTTCCATTGTGAGCGGAGTTCACTCTTCCGAGGTAAGTTGGTATATAGAGAAATATGTGAGGAATTTACAAGTTATTTAAATGAAAATACTCGCGTTAGTTTGATGGCAGGTAGTTTACGCTTACGTTGAGCATCTACAAAGGATAAACAGTCACATAATTGATGTATTATAGGAAATTTTGGTTTTTTCACAGAAACGTGTACAAATGATATCATGCACAGGAGGAAATAGGATCACAGAATATTAGAAGGTTAGTCTTATCATAGTAAACTAGACAGCTGACGTATAGCTTGACTTCAGTGAACTGACTGGTGTGTCTTTGATGGTTTCTAGAAGTGACTGATAAATATATCACACGGAGAGCGGTTCCTTAAGGCTGACACTCAGTAAGTCACAGTTAATTAAATAAATTAGGTACTTTTTGGGTGAGAAGGTTGTCTTCCTCATTATTTAATCACTAAATGAGTGATAATAATAAATGTGGTACACCTTACAGAGGCAGCATGTACACAAGGTGACTTTTGATACATCGTGGGAGATGACATTTACATTAAATTGTGGCATTCAAGACTTTGGGTTGATTAAAATATTGTGCACAAACCACCAAAACTGGTATCACACTCACTCACCAACTTTACTAACATTACATACTTTGCAATAAGCAATGTTGTTTCAACCTATCCCTGTACGTTATTATTTTTGTGTTTCTACAGATTGGCCCCTGAGGAAGGGACTTAGTCCCGAAATGCATTAGGCATGAGAAACAAATTTGTAAGTCAAGCCAGCAATTTGAAAGCGGATGATATGTATATGTGCTAATATATGTATTATGTACTGACTATATGTGATCACCAACATATAGCATTGAATTACTCAATTTCATGTACAAAGATAATGGAAAAGAAATAAGTATAAATATAAATCAATTTGATGACATTGAAAAAAAATGGTGATATTGTTTTTCTTGTGAATTGTGCACATTAGTCTCAAGCAGAGTTACTTGAATTAAAGATACACCTGTTAGTCTTGTACCATCACAGTGGATGCAAATAAGTATGGGTTGGGTGCTGTTCTAACTCAATGTACTGGTGAGGGCGATGCCGCCATTGGTTATCCTTCCAGAGTGCTGCGTGAGCCAGAGTTAAATTATTTTGTAATCGAAAAAGAGTTGCTGGCATGTTGCTGGGCGAGTGAGAAATTCAGGAGTTATTTGTGGGGCAGAAAATATGTTATACAGACTGAGCACAAGCCCCTTGTGTACATTTTGAGTGGAGACAAGATTAAGTACACCACCCCTCGTATTGCTCGTTTGACAACCAATGCTTCAATATGATTTTGAAGAGAGGTACATTCCGGGTAGAGAGAATGTCACAGCAGATTTCCTATCTAGGTTACCTGTTAGTGATCAGGGCATTATAGACCCGGAGGATGACAAAGAAGATTGCTTCATAGCACCAGTCGATGCAGATGAGTGTAAAGCTTGTACTGAAACTGATTGAATGACACTGGGTGAGAATGACGTTGTTTTGAAAAAGGTAAAAGAGTTTATTGTTGGTGGTTGGCCAAAAGAAAGGGACTTATGTACAGAAATAGAACCTTTTTCAAAAGTCCGGAAGAGCTTTCTATTGAGGATGGGGTGGTGATGAGGAGTAATAAATGTGTTCCTCCAGATATCGTTCATCCTATGTTAGTTAACAATGCTCATGAAGGACATCTTGGTTTGACAATGATGAAGAGAAGGATTAGAGCCCATTATTTGTGTCCCTCTATTGACAGGGATGTGTACATGGTGGTAAAAGAGTGTGTGGTATGTAGCAGAGCTGAGAAAGGGTTCAAGGTGGTGACTCCACCTCTGCTACCCATATCTTGCCTGAAAGACCATGGATGAAGGTGGCCATTGATATGGTGGGACATTTTCATTTTCTTCCATATCATTAAAGTTATGCTTTTGTGTTGAAGGACTACCATAGTAAATGGCCAGAAGTACGTTTCTTCTCAGTTCCCATGGCTAGCAATGCGGTACGTTTATTGAAAGAAATTTTCATGAGGGAAGGTTTTCCAGAGTCTATCATTTCTGATAATGGGATTCAATTTGTGAATCATGAAAATAAATTGTTTCTGGAAGAATCTGGTCTGAAGTACTTGAGGAGTTCACTTTACCACCCACAAACCAATGGCTTGGTGGAAAGAAGGAATAGAGTTGTGGTTGAATGCATAAAGTGGGCTAAGAACAATAATTATGATGTGGATGAAGTCATTAAGTCTATGTTGTGATTTTATCTCACAACACCTCATTAACTCACTAAGGTGTCCCCTTTTGAGCTGCTCAGAGGACGTCATTCTACGTCTATACTTTACCCCGCCTGTTTAGACAAAGCTGTAAAAATTAAAGTCACAAGCAAGGTGGATCAGAGGTCCATGATGAGTAGAGTGGGAGGGATTCAGAAGAAAATGAAAAACAGATATGATATTAAAAAGTCAGTCAAACAAATAATGTTTCAACCTGGAGATGTGGTGCGTGTTAAATGCCAAACTTTTGTGAAGAAAGGGGGTCCCAGTTTTGGTGAACCTGTGACAGTAAAGAAAGTGCCTGGTAATGCGATAATGGTGGAGGGTGGTCATTGGTGGAATGTTGGAAAAATTGTCAAAGTCCAAGATGAAGTCCGGAATGGGACTGATGTTCATAAAAACATGGCTTCCAGACAGGTGAAAAATAGTAGTAATAATAATAATACGACTGACGTTCCTGAAGAATTGGAACAACATATTTTACGTAGATCCACTCGTGTAAGACATGTACCATGGAAAGTCTGCAAGGGTTACATGTAGAAGGTTGTGTATATGATGAGGAACATAGGGGCACATGCATCATCCTATTTACCGGTTGCAAACGGGCCGATTCGCAGAATCGGCCCCTTTGCGACTGGTAAATAGCCTTTTGGGATGCATCAACCCCAAAACCATTTGCAAAATAGGTAATCGCAAATTTTGCGATTATCTATTTTGCGAATGAAGTTAGGGAATCGCAATTTGCGATTCCCTAAATGCAATGCAAGAAGCATTCTCAGAATGTGACTTTGCATTAAGGAATCGCAAATTACCATCAACTTCAAGTTGATGGTAATTTGCAATTCCTTAGAAAAATGCACAAAATTGCATTTTTCTAAGTGCCATGTGGTGCACACACATGCCCCTAGGGCATGTATGTGCGCCACATGTGCACACGTACCAATTTTGGCGGTGCATCAGGGTGGCCTTTTGGCCCCCTAGCACCCTTGAAATTGCATGCACAATTTGCGATTACCTATTTGGTAATCGCAAATTGCGAATGGGATAGCATTCGCTAATAACGAATCGCAATTTGCAATTCGCTATTAGGGGATGTGTAGGAATCGCTAATATTTTAGTGAAACCTACATGCATAAGCAATTGCGATTCCTTAATAGCGATTCCCTAATAATCGCTATTAAGGAATCGCAATTGCTTTGCTTGATGCGTGTTCCCCGTAGTCTTTAAAAGTTGTTATTTGGAAGCATTGCTGTTCTAAAATATTTTCATAGGATGCATTTCCTATTTCTTACGTTTCTAAATGTTTTGTTTGTATTTGAATGTATTGGGGGTTGGATTATGTTTATTTTTTTTCTATGTAAGGGTGGTATTGTTTGGGGTGGGGATCTTGATATGTTTGTTTTAGGGAAAAAAAGATAATAATCTAGATATCTTTGTTTTTGGGAAAAAAAGAGATAATATGGTGTGGGCATATGTATTTAGTAGTCTTTGGAATGTGGTGGTAAGAGTTCCACTACTGCGTACTCTCTGGGAAGGCGTTCCACTGATGTCAGTTGGTGGGCGTCTGGCAGAGAGCACAGCAGGTGGCTTCTACTGTTACTGGACATAAAATAAACTTACGGTACATATCGACGACTACTGTTCTCCTCCTTTGTGTGCCACAACAACGTTACAGTCAGATCTGTTGACTTTAGAATTGGGGAATCACATTCGAGTCGTGACTTCGGCTCAACATCCTGTGGTTCTGGTCAAATCTTAGTCTTCCCCCGCCTCAAAATATTTTACGTTGTGTAATGTAACTAGTACTCATGTAAAGCGCTCGATATATATTTGGGTTGAGTTTGCGCTCTATAAAACTGCAAAAAAAAAGATAAACCTACGGAAGTCCTTCTACAAGCACAAACCTGAAAATTAGGAAGCCACGGTTTGTGGAACGTGTTAAGAAAGAACACGAGAGAATCTAGAACTTCCCATTGTGGAATAAGATTATTCCGCAGTCCCAAAACGTAATGTTCTACGACTGCCTATTAGGAAAATATGAAATCGATGCCTTGTCTTGTAATAGTGTTAAAAAATATGACCGATGCACAAAAGATAAGCCTTTTTTAATGTTTGGGAATGTTTTAACATACATTACAATAGCTGACCACTTAGCGGAAATTAGGATTTCAAGATTTTATTAATGTATTTCTTGATTGCATTTGGCAAAACATATTTAACGTTCAAAAAAGTTAAACACAGTTTTAAGGGACAAATTCTCTCATGTGCAATGGTACTCGAATCCGTGCTATGACGAAATAGGCCACTGGGTGGAGAACTTACATCATATATCAATATTGAAGTAGGTTAAAATGCCAGCATGCAATCATCCCTGCCGCAAAAAATTCAATCAGGTTCTAAAATGAAATGTTTTGCAGACACAGTTGACCCCGTGCACCTTGAAATGTGATGTTTAGAGTTTCATGAAACAGGCTGGAATTATCTATTGATGATATAAAGTTCACGGTGACTTACCGAATGTTATGCTATCACTAGGAAGAATAACGGGGACGTTATTCATGCACACGTTTGTTTACAAACGATTCCTGCAATATTTAGGCTTGCAAGTAATTAATTCTGTTTGTACTTAAATAGCACCCGATGACTTGTGGCTTCATATCAATGTAAGTGGTTCCCGTCAGTTGACTGGTGGGGGTGGTGTCGGGGTAGGGGGTGGGGTGGGGGCATTATGCTCTACACTTGTGCCCGAGAGGCAATAATGCCGCAAAAATTATATTTACCAGGTAAGCTCAGCGGCAGACCTGCGTAGTGATTATCAGCGCAAAGGTTTGCTTGGTGTATATTATTGCTGATGTTTAGTCGCCCCTATCAAAAAAAAAACCATGCAGATACTAAACAAACACCTGCAGGCATGGCTTGGTCTGGGATTTTCATGTCTGCCCGACCGTTTGTTGTATTTATGGTTTGTTTGCTCTTACCAGGTGTTCTGCCTGTACCAGTTAAGAGGCACATCCGGCCTCTCAGACACTAAACCGAAACAAAAGCAAACACACAGAAAGAAAACCATTGTGTGAGCGGAAACATGCGTAGTGTTTTGTAACCGACTACGCTTCCAATGATGAAGACAATTAGAACTACCGAGGAATGGATGTTTGTGGCCATGAATGAGCTGATAGTTGTATAGGAGAAAAAGTCTGTCATACATAAATGCGACATAGGCAGTGTATTACGTTTTACTTCGGAGAGACGCAAGAAGCTAAACAGGATTCTCACAATAGGTCTGCTACATTTTCCACAATGTACTAACTAACTCTTGTCCTTCATGCCCGGGCCCTGTTCAGACATTCTTTCGCTTGCCTGCTTTGAAATGAGAAGCGTTGAAGAAACACATCTTACTAGTAAGGGTATTTTAAATTGACTCCCACCTATTATCAGGGCAAATTCCCCTGAGGCTGCCTAATCCCCAGTGTTGAAATCCTTTGAGGAAGTTGGCCATAATAACTAATTTCTATTGGGCCTTTCCACAAACGTTTGTAGTACATTTTGCAGTATGTTTAGTAGTACTACAATAGTACTACTAACGTACTACAAATTGCTATTCACTAACGTAGTTGCGGAATTCTGCGCTTTTGCCTCCCCTATATGTTATATGTGGATATGTCAGCCCAGACTGTGAAGATCTCTGCACATGTAGATAAATATATACGTTTTAATGGCGATTACTATGTCGCTCAGAAAGGCTCCGAATGGCATTCAGTTAGTCCAAATCCGATTCAGAACCCGCCTTTTCGGCCAACTCGGATACATTTTCGAACGACCGATACGATGGTCGGAAACCGTTCGGACTTTCCGACTCGGTTCCGAACGGCATTCAGAGTAACCGAGTCGGTTGTAGCTGACTCGTACAGGTCTACGGACCGCGTTTCCTACCGAGCGATTACGATGTTGGATTCGGACAGCCTTTCTGAATCGGATGTACTCACTTTTTTCAACTCCGCAAAATAAAAAAGATCTGTAGATTCCTTACTTATGACGCCTGGATTCAGGTGATTATCGACATGGTCATGTCCCATGTCGATTATGCCAATTCATTATACTTTGGCATCCCTCTCTATCTTTCCAAACGTCTACAGATAATACAAAATCAGGCTGCGCGTCTGCTTGTCCACCATCCCAGGCATCAGCATATCACTCCTCTCCTGAAGCAATTACACTGGCTTCCGGTTGTTCAGCGGTGTGCTTTCAATATTGGATGTCTTATTTTTAAGTCACTTAACGGAAGGAGCCCGAAATTTGTCAACAATATGATTAACAAATATGCTCCTACACGAAATCTTCGTTCAGCTCACAAAAATCTATTACTGACCCCCCCATTTCAGAGTAAAGCGTACTGGTGGTGCCAGGTTCTCTACCCTGGCCCCTACATTCTGGAATTCTCTCCCCTCCGAAATCCGTCTTTGCACCAATCTTCTTGGCTTCAGAAGTCTTTTAAAAACTTGGCTCTTCCGACAGGCCTTCTGAACCTTTCTCTAGGGCTTGGATCTCAACCGAATTAGCGCCATGAAACCTCCCCGGTGTACGTGCGCTTTATAAATTCAGCTTTAACATAACATAACTCACACGGATCAGCAGTCGGAATCTGACTTTAGGGGCCCGTGGCAGGCCCCCCTTCACCCAGGGGCCTCCGAATGGGGCTCGTGGGGGTACCCATGGGTCCCCCATTTCCAAGCATGCACAGTGTGGCAGGCACCAAGGGGTGCCCCCCACCGGGTGCACAATTTTACGCAACCACCCCTTTCTTCAATGAGAGCCAGTGTTGTCGGTCGGAACACAGTCCGACCGAACGGTGTTCGGAACCATCGGAATCGGTCAGTCGGATTCCCCAATCTGATTCGGTCAGAAACCATTCAGAGACCGATTCGGCTGGAATGCTTTCAGACTGACATCGTAATCGACCCATTAGTAGTAAATGTGGGAGGAATCGGGGGAGTGGCTGGAAAATTAAGAATACTTACTACTGAATGGGCAGCGTTTTGGGAGGAGTAAGGAGGGGCTAGGAGAGGGCTAAGGAGGCACTTAGGAAGGGACATGCACCCTCCCTTTCTCCAACCCACAAAAGAATAAACTGATTGCTATTCACAAACAGCACTTCTATAGTCACTCTATCAAAAAAGGACTGAAAAGAGTCCTAAATGTACTCCAGCTCAGAGCTGGAGTAAGTCCAGTAACAGCCATGGCCACTAACTGCAACACCTTCTCATAGATAATAATGGAAGAAGGGACATAAAATAAAACCCCATAAAAAAAATGTTAATATAATAAATGTATTTACACTTTTCAAAAAATACATATACATGTATTTTAATGTTAAAAAATAAAACGTAAATTATATATAAATATTTTTGTATCAACAAAATAATAATCTTTTTTAAATAAAAAAGAAATTTTTAAAACATTTTATGTAAATTAATACATAATAAATATAAAAATGTACTTTAGATGGGTGTTATTTCTTTAAAATATTTTTTAAATACATCTTTAAAAAGTCTTAAAAAATTATTTAATATATTTAAATACATTTTTGAATTACAAATTACTTATTAATTCTATAGGATTTTGTACACATTTTAAAAATTTCCCATATACTTTAGCACAGAGAGATCTCTGCCTCCATAGCGGAGGTCTCCACCAAATGTGCAGAACATCACATTCTCTGCAGTCGGGGTACAGATCTTAGCTTGATAAAGCATAAGGAAAACAAAAAAGTTTATTTAATTTGAAAATAAATATTAAAAACTAATTTATATTAAATATGAATGTAAACTCATTTTATTTTATATATTTATTTTAAATGTAGAACACAGTAAAAAATGACATAGCACTATTAACTTAATTTTGAGATAAATCCTTCATTAATAGATTTATTAAATTAAATTAAAATTATTTTTCAGAATTTTAAATTAAAAAATTAATTCCCACCTAAAGAAAAAGAAATGTTATGCATTAATATTTATTACAAGTGGTGTATACAACTAAATAACATTACTTTAATTATATTTTATTAAAAAAATTTGTTTTAATATTTAACTTCGAAACATGGTAATAAAGTATTTTTAATTAAATGATAAATATGTATTATTTAGTAGTAATGTACACTTGGATTTTGTGAATAAGCAAAAAGTAGTAAATTTACTCAAAAGTGTAAATTACTCAAATGTGTATTTTACTATTGGAACTCCAGCCCATCATAAATTGGGCAATGTGGATATATTTGGGAGTGCGGAGGAGGTGGTGGAGGGAGTTAGTTTTACTATTCTAGCTCAAGTTTTACTAACATTGATGAAAATGCATATATTTGGGGCAGAGAGTAGATTTACTATTCTAACTCTAATCCCACTGGAAAATGTACATTTATTCGGATGGGGGAGGGGTGTGGTAGATTTATTATTCTAACTTCAGCCCTGCTACCATTGAGGAAACTGCATATATTTGGAGATAGAGGGCAGATTTTGTATTTTAATTCCAGTCCTACTACCGCTGGGAAAAGTGCATGTACTGGGCCATGCAGATTTACTAATCTGTCTTTATGTATACTAACAATGGCAACAAGTAAATATATTAGGGTGGGTTGTTGTATTCCGCTTTAGGTGTCCGTATATAGGTTTTCCTGAAACATGTCCTTATATAGGCATAGAATCCCAGTCCTTATGTAGGCATTAGTCATGCACTCCAAATACAGGCATGGTCACCGACATCCATCCACCCTAACGTCACAACGAGTTCTTAGAAACCAAACCCTAAGCCCAGCACAGGATTATTGATTTCTCCAAAAACTCATCTATTATGCATGAACCACTATTCCTTAAGGGTTCATTCCTGACGTCTTCCTCTGTCCGACTTCACGTCAATGCTAACATTCCAAGGCACCTACCAGGTATAAATATACCTTCCCTTGCCCAAGCAAGTTAGAGGAGACCTCGACTTCAGAGGAGCCCTTATCCCGGCCTGACGCACTGAGAAGACGCTGTCATCCCTGCTCGCAGAGAATCCAGCTGCCAGTGTTCTGACTCCCTTCGCGGGGTGTTAGAGTTTGAGATCCGGCAGGAGATTCCCATCTCTCTCATTCTCAAGGTATGGAGCTGACTAGAACCTAGAGGGACTCTTGGCATACTTGGCATACTTGGCATACCAGACTCTAAGTATACAATACTATAGAATACTTCACCTACTTCTTACCTTGCCCTACACCTAGACCAGGTTAGGTACACTGGGGTAGAACTAGCTTAGAAATGCATCGTATGAGTACTCGCATTTTTAGCTCATGTTATTTATGTATGTGAATATATGCTAAAAGATAATGCTAGCGCAGTATTATTTATTTCTACTGCTTACGCTGTACATTATATATCTTGCATACTGTCTTGTGATCATAACAGCTCATAACACACTTGGTTCAGCACCCTATGAATACTTATATCATAATTTATTAAACAATGTGTGCACAAAGAAGATTCCAGTTTTCAGACGCAATCTTTTCTTGTTTAAAACTGTTCTTTATTGTATTTTCATTAAAATCCACAAAGCCATAGCCAACGCGTTTCGTCTCACACAGAGACTTCTTCAGGGCGCAATAGTAACTTGGCAGTAAAGACACGAATCAGTTTAATGTTCAAATCTGAGATCAGAATAAAACCTTTAGCCCTGATATTTGGCGAGGTAACAGAAAAGTAACTAAAACTCCATTCTTATATCAGGAGTAAGACAAAAAGACGGTTGTGGAGGTCAGCATTGATTTTTAGACCATCAGCCTGGTATAATGCAACGCCAAATATGTAAAATCGGTTCTTACGCGTGTGCTCAAGTTAGCTATTCACAAGCGTCCTCGTATCCAAAAAGCGGCATGGTGACCGATCAAGTCTGTGCGCGTCGGTTTCACAAAAGGTATGGAGCTGACTAGAACCTAGAGGGACTCTTGGCATACTTGGCATACCAGACTCTTAGTATACAATACTATAGAATACTTCACCTACTTCTTACCTTGCCCTACACCTAGACCAGGTTAGGTACACTGGGGTAGAACTAGCTTAGAAAAGCATCGTATGAGTACTCGCATTTTTATCTCATGTTATTTATGTATGTGAATATATGCTAAAAGATAATGCTAGCGCAGTATTATTTATTTCTACTGCTTACGCTGTACATTATATATCTTGCATACTGTTTTGTGATCATAACAGCTCATATCTCTTACACGAGAAACAAGACTGTTCAATAAAACCTTTTTATTGAAACGCCCATCTATTCTTTCTGTGTAACTCTGAGGAAACTAAGCATGCACGATTAGCTGAGTGAAACTGGTATCTATTGTTTCCACGATTCTGAGAGTGTTCCGATTCTAAAGGGAAACAAAGTTGTCATGTTTATGCGGTTGCCAGAAACTACTCCATTCTTGTTTACAAGGAGTTTCTAGTGGCCTCTGAGTTCGCTGGCACAAAGTAATTAAGTTTAATATACTCGATAGGGACATACTGACCTCAGTCCTATGTCAAACCTATAGGGTATATTATTCCAATGCGCAGAGCCTATTAGGGAAATAGGAACTACACTACATGGCGCCCAACGGTTTGGTAAGGCACTAATTTAACGCTAGATACTGAGTAACTTAGTCGTGCTTTTCTCTCAGAGACCCCTACTCACATACTCCATAAGACATCTGGAGTGGGTAGGATTAAATATCCGCCAAAGCTAAATAGGACAAAAACCCTATAGATTAGCTATTTTGGTTTAATCAACGTTTAAGGATACAGTGTTCCAAAATATTGTGCACCTTATCTTTTGTTTCCTTGAAACTTGTACTACATTTTTCAAAAAACAAATGTCTGATCACGGGGACAATGGCACAGAGAACCGTGTAAATACGGCTGACCCAGTCGTAACAGCTTTTAACTTTACCGGTTTAAATGAAGCCGATGAGGGTGTTATAAACATCCCTCCAAACTTAAGGAGAGCCATCCCTCTAAAACTTATAAAACACGGCCTATCAACAAGAGGTGGTAGAGCAGTTTTCGTGATAGAGGCACACAAATCCTTTCAGACAGAGGTATTCTATTCATGGATAGCATTCCCAGAATCAAATCCAGTTAAAGAAGATGAACCACCAGAGGAATATATTCCTTTCGAGGATATTGAAATTCCACTCACATACCAGGAGCATCATCTCTGGTTTAAAGGCGCCCTAAAACATCACAAAAACATTACCAGGCTCGGTCCACTAGGCAGACCAGGAGCAACATGGCCGATTCTAGCCGGCTACACACCTCATCCTGACATCGATATAATGTCAGACGAGGAATTACTTACTCAACTACAAGAGTTAATATAAATTTACAGACAACTAGTCCAATATGTCATGCAGACTTTCACAGTCCAACCACCAATGACCATTCCAATTCAAACCCCTCATCAGGGGAATACACTAAAAATTACACCACAAACTTTATACGCAGTCATGGGTAAAATGCCCACAAAACGTGAGCAAATTCCATTCTGGATAGCTCAAAAAATTACTCAAATCGAAGCAGTATTTCCAAATACTAGCCCTTATGAGAAACACAGAATCCTAATAATCTGTTTACCAATGGAGATCACACCACAACTGGAAGATTGCACCACTTGGGGTGCAGTCTTTGCTGCCATCTATACTAAAACTCATGGTGTTCTGTCAATCGTAGTAATACCAGATGTCCTGAAACAAATTCAAAACGAATACGGGGCAGAGCCTGCTCTGAATTTAGATATGAAATTACTGAAAAACTTCGACCAGGTCTCAACAATAATATTATCTAATATTAAAGGGGAGGCAACATCAGTGGCGATCCGCCAACGCTTAAGGGAATTTGATGTTACAGAACATCAACATGAACTATCCAGAATAATAGAACAATCTTATGCAGAATTAGGCAGAGATAGTTTGGGTGAAAAACCTTTGAAGCCAAAACTATCTGAAAGTCCTGAGAAGGACTCTATTAAACAAAATCCTACATCTCCTAAAAAGAAGTGGGAAACTAATAAACAAAATTCAAAAGAGAGACGTTCTCAATCCCGAGGTAGGTCTCCTCAAAAGGAGCCCTCTGAAAGGAGGTATAACCTCAGGAATAGGGATAATTTAAGAAAACCTGACAGGTATCAAGATACTGATACACGTTCCTCTCGTACCTTTCAGATATCGTCACAGACATCGGAAAGAAGAGGACGGTCAGAACATAGAGAAGAACGTGTAAAATCCAAAGACGACAAACACGTTCAGAAAAATAAATCAAAAACTCAATTCACAAAAAAGAAGGTAGCAGGTCTGAAGATCAGACATGCCGAGAATACTGAGAACACAACTCAAGAACGGAGAATGGGCTCAGAAAATGCTGGACAGTGCAGCAGAAGTCACAATAGCTCGCCAGAACCTGAAGGAATTTCTGGAGACAGTGGACTTGAATGAGTACATCACAGTAGAGACTGTAGACACCAGGGTTAGTACTCCACAAAAGTTATATGAAATAACACTCCGAATGGAGGGAGACATACCAAGAAAAGTGAAAATACTCTTTTGGGAGAAACTTTCAAGGGGTTATGATATACTTCTAGCAGAAAAAGACTGGCCACCACAATTTGTCAGGGAGTGCCCACATGGTGAGGACATCATTATGACTGCCTTCTCCAACCATATTCCAATTAACATAAAATATACATATGCCAGGAAATGGGCAGTTGCCCAGGCCCCAGCATTATACAAAAATCATGTAGGATGGGATGAGGACTCACCTCACCACAAAATACATGTAAAAAATGAACCTACTGCACAAAGGCAGTACACAATAAAGCAAGAAGCTAAAAAAACAGGTCAGGGAGATCTTAGATCAACTTGAATACCAAGGGGTGATTGAAACATGCACCTCCTCAATGAACAATCCTTTGTTTCCTGTATCCAAACCAGACAATACATATCGTCTAGTTTTGGATTACAGACACTTGAACACTTGTTCAAAAACATTTGCAGTGCAAAATGCACATAGTACAGCATTAATGAATAACATTGTGCGCAAAAAATATAAAACCACATTGGACATTTCAAATGGTTTCTTTTGTCAAAACATAGCACCTGAAAGCAGGTACTTAACAGCTTTCTCAATAATGGGGACCCAGCGTCAATTTTGTAGACTCCCACAAGGGTTTAAAAACAGCCCGGGGTTATTCTCAGCAAGAGTAACAGAGTTACTACAAATTTATGATAATGAGGTATTGTCATATGTCGATGACATCTATCTGAGAGACGATGACCTAGAAAGGCACTTGAACAGGGTGAGTACCATTATATTGGGCTTCGCCTCTGAGGGCTATAAATTCAACTTTAAAAAATCCAGAATTGCCCATCTCAATGTCCTTTACCTAGGATATGAGCTTTCAAGTGAAGGCAAGAGCCTGGCAGCCAACTTTTTAGAAAAGTGCGAGCTGCTCCAACCTCCAAAAACGCTGAAAAACTTACAATCCATCTTGGGTTTCCTAAATTTTGGAAGAACTTACATTCTAAATTACGCAGAAAGGGTTAAACCTCTCTACGAATTAATCAAACCTGATTTTTCAATCAAACATTGGACACAGGAACACACAGAAATCCTGCGTTCACTCCAAGCTAACATGTTAGCAACAAATCACTTACAAACACGCGTAAGTCAACGCAATTTAGTGATCGAATAATTTCGGGACAATGCGGATTCACCTACTTAACATTTAATGAGGGTGAAAAAGTACCAATAGCATACAAATCACATTTGTATACACAAGCAGAAATGCGCTTCACTTCAACAGAAAAAATACTGACAGCAGTTCAAACCGCTGTAGCAAAAGAAAGAGCTCTAGCCCAAGGGAAACGCATTATTGTCATAACTCCAGTACCAGCCTTAGAGGCGGTCACAAAAGCGAGCATTCCAAATGCAAAAGCTTTACATCTTAGATGGGTACAATGGGTTAATTCTCTTGCTGCAACAAATGTTGAATATGTTTTTGATCCTGATTTAAAAAACACAAGCGTTCCTGCAATATGAACATGAATGTCCTCTGCCCACTGAAATTCTGCCTCTCGATCAGTATGAATTTATAATTTACACTGACGGATCCGCACAACCCGCTACAGGGAGTAAGCAAGCTTACAGTGCAGCGTGCGCAATCGTTAAAGGTCACATGCAAGATGGTAACTTCAGACCAATGGTCACTAAAACTCAATCTCTAGGAGATTGTACAGCTCAGCGAGCTGAACTACAAGCATTCAAACTGGCACTTGAAAGTACAGATCGCGAATTCCCCACACTAATAGTGTGCGATTCTTTCTACTGTGTTCAGTTGTATAATGAATATATACTGAATTGGCTTGAAAACGGGTTCAAAGATGCAAAAGGTGGCACAATAAAGCATAAAACGCTTTGGGAACAAGTAGTTCAGTTAAAAAACGAACTACCAAAGGCTCACGTGATACACACGCTGAGTCATCAACGTGATGGCGGTCACGTTGCAGGGAATTCATTGGCTGATGAAGCCGCAAATGGGGCTGTTCAGACGGCTTCCGTAGCTGCGATCACTCGTTCAAAAAAGAGAATAGACAGTGAGATATTGTTGGCTGTCAATGCTTCAAGCAAAGGCAGTGGTGCAGCGTTACCAAAGAAATTTCCACTCAAGTACTCTTATGTAATTGATGCAAACAACGTTCCTTTTGCTCGAATCCCTGGAGTGGAGGATAGGGTAATTCCAAACATGGAACGAAGATTAGGACTAATCCTAGCAGCACATAAAGGGATAGCTTCTGCCCATGCAGGTGTTTCTGCAACAGTATCTTTACTTAAACAAAGATATTGGTGGCCTGGCATTAGGAAACAGACCAAGAACTATGTTTTGGAATGTGAAATATGCCAACAGATGAAAGTCTCCACAGTGAAACGTCCTGCGCAGACACCCCTGTTGATTTCAGACAAACCATTAGCTTGTGTTTCCCTGGACCACTGTGGTCCCTTGCAAAGGGACGGTAACTATAAATATATAATGGTCGCAGTGGATTTGTGCTCAAGGTTCCTATGGATATGGCCTCAGCGCTCGGCTGACGCTCGAACTGTTATAAAAGATTTGCGAGTCTTTATCGGAACATACGCAATTGGCACACTACATTCTGACCAGGGCCCTGCGTTTAGCTCTTGGGCTTACAAAGAAGCCATGGCCAGTTTGGGCGTAGCATTGCGGTACTCCTCTCCGTTTCATCCTGAGGGAAATTCTGTTGTGGAAAGGAAAAACCGAGACATAAAGCAGTCTATAACAGCTAGAGTATTAGGTTCGGGTGATGGGTGGGTCAAACATCTTTATGGGGTCCAACGCTCATTAAATAATTTGACAAGAAGTTCTCTAGGGGGGGTCACTCCATATGAGGTCCTATTTGGGACAAGAATGTGGGTTCCTGATTTCGAATGTAAAGGCACAGTGGTGGAAAATAAACCCTTTGATATCAAAGATCGTTTGGCTGTTTTACAGGATCTAAATGAACTAAGATCGAAACAAAGCAACGTGTTCCTGAAGCCAACCACCACTGGGGAAAAACCGGCAGTCCCAGCAAGGCCTGTCTGGATCCCAAAAGTTGGGGATCTAGTCAGAGAGAAGATTGCGGACAAGAAGGAATTTGGACCTTCTTACAGACAACCAGTACCTGTCATAGCCGTACACGGAACAAGAACAGTACTTCTGCCGCCCCTTGCTGGAAAAAAGGAGAAAAGATTTGTGTCAATCGACCTCATCAAACCACAGTATGTGGCCAATACTAAAAAGTAGGCCTCGTGGACTCCGACCTAGTAGCAGACGCACTCCTCTCGCTACTATCCAAGAGGTTCAGACTGAAAGACTTATAACCATCGAGAATTCAGCAGTAACAGATGAAGGACTAAGCAACAATGCTATGGAACTTGTCCCTCTTGAAACTCAAGTAACAGTTCGTCCAGATACACCTGTCTACACCAATGTAACAAGTGATCAACTGGTTCCAGCGATTTCAACAAATCCTGATGCAATTCCAACAATTGACAGAACTGCTTCTGGCTATTTCATTAACTTTGATACGTTTTCTGAGGATCCGAGTGAACCTGAAACGATGCCAGCATCAAAAACTTTCAAACAGCAAGTACAAGACCTTTTTCATTTCCTGAAAGAGACTTATCTGGTTTCACCATGGATTGAAATGTGGATTATTTCTGGAACATTTTTCTTTCTGCTTTGGCTAGCTTTGGTTATGACTATCAGCATGCTTATAAATGGCAGATACATCCGTTTGGACACTGAAAGTAAAAATGTGAACTTACTTTTGAAACCACACAAATCATCCCATCGTGAGGCAAGAGACTTGTCAGCAGTGAACATCACAGCCGTTCCTATACAGGATGGCATAGCGTGGGACAAAACCGATTTCGATATCTTCGGCCCTACGGAACTTTTGAACATTCCACATTTATTTAAAATTTCACTAAGTGATTTTATTACCTCCAGTACCTATTCTGATGATTGGGACTTTGAGACTGTAAATGATATGATGTCTGATCTAGAAAGGTCTGCTGCATTCTCTAACAATGAATACTTAGAGGGTTCATCAGACTATGAACAGCTTTATTGTTACAACCACTATGGTCATCATTTCTTGCATAAATCTGCAACACCTAGAAAGTGTTTATGTTTAACCAATGGGAACATTGTCCTACACCACCAAAAGGTAGTTCAAAAACATTTGCTAAAAGGTTTCCCTATTTTTCAGGGTACAATACATCTGATCCAGAAACATTTTACTATAAAAATGTAAACAAAACAGGACAGAAAATCATGTTAACTAATACAAAACAGATTTACTCTGCATCCTTTATTACCCAACTGTCTAGACATGGATTTGACTTTTAGAAGGACACAATAGACACGAAAACTGTCTGTGGTTCAAAAGATTGGCAAGTACAGGGGATAGAAGCTTTGTTTAGAGCATGTATCATCCCTCAGCAAATAATGTTTTTGAATGACACTATGAAACAAACGTCTTGCCTTGGTTTAGCTAAGATCAAAGACATGAAAACACCTTCTGTACCAACACCTGCAAGTAATAACACTACACAGGGAGTGGTTACAGTTGACACAATACTACAAACCAACAGAACAGATCCTGATTGGAAAAACTGGTTACTCTGGCCCACAGACACAAACATCTGTCAAGAAAGATTCCTGAATAAAAGACAGGGCTTTACTATCCATAGGCCAGACCCACGATATGTTCAAAGACAACATCCGGGGGTAGTAACAACATACAGTGTAGGAAAATAGTGCCTCGACTGGCTACAAAAATCTACAATTGAGGATGTGAAACAACACTTATCTTTACTTAAAGAAGACGCAGACCTTAGGGAATTCTTGCTAGGACCAAGAAAACCGCGTCAAAAACGTTTCATATATGCCAGCATTTATGCTGCTTATAATGAAGTATGGAAGGTTTCACAGGCAGAGGCCGCAGAACGAATATGTGAACTTGATCGTATTAACTTAGAGAAAACTCTCTCTGTGGTCGACAATGGGTTAACAACTTTGTCATCCAGAATTTATTCATTGGACAACATTGTATCCTCTGCTATTGACATACTGGAACAAGATTTAGCCATGTTACAACAAGGCCAATCTCAGTTACGTTCTATTATGTTATTAGGCTGGACGCTGCAATCTTTGCGTGCGGGCTATGTGCCTTGCCGTTTTATCAACACGTCGGCTCTGTTTGCAGAATACAATCTAACTGATAAACAGATCAAACTGGCACAAAGGGGAGCAAAGTATACAGTGCTGAGCATTGAAAAACTGGAAAAATTACCATTTACGGTAGCAGAAAAACCAGCTACAGAATGGCTTATCCATGGCAAAATCACTCTGCCTGTCACTACTTTTCAGTTTCAGTATTGCCTCAAACAAATGCAAGCAGGCAAATATGAGAGGTTGGGTAAAGAATACATTAAGACATCCTGGGATTTACCTTACGAATACAGATGTTGGAGTGGGGATCGTGAAGTGTTTCTAAGCGGTACAAACTGTGAAAAGGCATTAAGCGGTTCACTCATATGTCAGGACATTTCTTTACACGGGGCGTGTAATGGTTCTGTGGCAAATTTGTCCTGCCACCAGCAGGGTACACCGGCTACTGTGATTAATCCAACGTTTGGCCAACTTTCTAACGGGAGTTACCTCATGTTGAATGATCAGAGTTGCTGTGGCATGTTGCCAGGCATCCCATATCTGGTAACGGTCGACTCCAGGGTTATTTGCTGTATGCAAGTATTGTTCCCCCCAATAGACACAGTCAGGGAGTCGCCTCTATGGCCTTCATTGAATGTTTCTTTTATACGTTTTGATACTTTAAGCAGAATGAAAGCCATGCTTTTGCAACAGACCGTGCCTTTGACCTCGGCCAAAGAAATCTATGATTTACAAATTGCAAGGACTTCGGCTGAGATACAGGCTTTAATTCGTACAAACTGCCCTATACATTTTGCAGAAATGATGGGACGTATCTTTAACATGTCTGATACGAGCGGGATTGTACATGTATTTAAGACCATCTGTTCAGGACTGTTAGCACCCTTCCAGGCAGTCCTCGGAATCATCCCAAACTTCGCACAATCAGTGTTTGGTGGTGTGCCATTAATTCTAGCACTTGTTGCGGGAATCCTATTTCTATTCCTACTATTACGCTATGGCAAGCCTATCCACCAACATCACTCCGAGCGATGTGGAGAAAGCTCTCCTAGAACGGAAGTGCCGTGAGCGCATAGTGCAGATTTTGGGCATGCCTCGTATACGGGAACTTAATACAACATGGTTCCTGTCATTCAGACCAATCTGGCAAGATTGCATCTCACCTGTTCTACGCTGCCTGCTTTGCGGTGAAGAATGCGTGCTAGACACCTGTCTAACACTCCCATCAGTCATGCCAACGGATATCGATACTCTGCTGGACCCGGTAACGGCCCATGCTCTGTGTTGTCCCCAGAGGCTACCAATCCTGATGACGGCATTCATTGAGATCTCACAGACGCTTCCTGCTGCTGCTGAGGTACGAGATGGATCAACAGGCACACAGGTAACAACGGACGCGAACATTGCTGTGGCATCCTATGCTGAAGGCGATGCTTCTCATCTCTGTGCAATTAACCTTCTGAACGAGGTGTTCCAAATGTCGCCAACATCGGTAGTCGGTATTTTGGCTACAGAAATAGATGATTTCATGTTTACACCAGACCCATACGCTGACTTTGATTCGGCTCACAGTGTACCAGGGAAGCAATGAATTTGGCCTTCATATTTTTAAAACTTGGAACTCTTCCTAAAATTGAACTTTTTCTTTTTCTTTATTTTTTGAAAATACATGACAAAACAATCTGCTTACAGTAGAACTATTCTTATAAAACGGACTTCTTTGAATACTTCCAGGGACACATTGTCACCTTATTTACCACAATTTCATTTAGTACCATGATATGAAATGGCTTTGATTTTTGAAAACTTGTCAACCATTTCATCATATGTATATATTTCTGTTTATTCATTCGTGTTGCATTTATTTCCAATATATGCTTAGAATGAAAAAATGCTTTAAAATGTACAGTACCTATTGCATTACATGTTTTAGCAACAGTTCTTTTAAAAACTTCTTTTACTATGCTTTTAGAAATGTTTTTAGCAATATGTGGTACTCAAGCTTAATGTTTAGCATTTAGTATTATCGTTCATTCGAAAGTGGAGTGGGTGTTGTATTCCGCTTTCGGTGTCCGTATATAGGTTTTCCTGAAACATGTCCTTATATAGGCATAGAATCCCAGTCCTTATTTAGGCATTAGCCATGCACTCCAAATACAGGCATGGTCACCGACATCCGTCCACCCTAACGTCACAACGAGTTCTTAGAAACCAAACCCTAA
The DNA here is from genome assembly GCA_963921515.1 of Calotriton arnoldi. Taxonomy (NCBI): domain Eukaryota; kingdom Metazoa; phylum Chordata; class Amphibia; order Caudata; family Salamandridae; genus Calotriton; species Calotriton arnoldi. Next base: position 103,236 of record CAWUFW010017909.1, read on the forward strand.
GCCCAACACAGGATTATTGATTTCTCCAAGAACTCATCTATTATGCATGAACCACTATTCCTTAAGGGTTCATTCCTAACGTCTTCCTCTGTCCGACTTCACGTCAATGCTAACATTCCAAGGCACCTACCAGGTATAAATATACCTTCCCTTGCACAAGCAAGTTAGAGGAGACCTCGACTTCAGAGGAGCCCGTATCCCGGCCTGACGCACTGAGAAGACGCTGTCATCCCAGCTCGCAGAGAATCCAGCTTCCAGTGTTCTGACTCCCTTCGCGGGGTGTTAGAGTTTGAGATCCGGCAGGAGATTCCCACCTCTCTCATTCTCAAGGTATGGCACTGACTAGAACCTAGAGGGACTCTTGGCATACTTGGCATACCAGACTCTTAGTATACAATACTATAGAATACTTCACCTACTTCTTACCTTGCCCTACACCTAGACCAGGTTAGGTACACTGGGGTAGAACTAGCTTAGAAAAGCATCGATGAGTACTCGCATTTTTATCTCATGTTATTTCTGTATGTGAATATATGCTAAAAGATAATGCTAGCGCAGTATTATTTATTTCTACTGCTTACGCTGTATATTATATATCTTGCATACTGTTTTGTGATCATAACAGCTCATATCTCTTACACGAGAAACAAGACTGTTCAATAAAACTTTTTTATTGAAATGCCCGTCCATTCTTTCTGTGTAACTCTGAGGAAACTAAGCATGCACGATTAGCTGAGTGAAACTGTTATCTATTGTTTCCACGATTCTGAGAGTGTTCTGATTCTAAAGGGAAACAAAGTTGTCATGTTTATGCGGTTGCCAGAAACTACTCCCTTCTTATTTACAAGGAGTTTCTAGTGGCCTCTGAGTTAGCTGGCACAAAGTAATTAAGTTTAATATACTCGATAGGGACATACTGACCTCAGTCCTATGTCAAACCTGTAGGGTATATTATTCCAATGCGCAGAGCCTATTAGGGAAATAGGAACTACACTACAGGGTGTTCAGATTTACAAATCTAACTCCTGTCCAACATAAAATTGGGAAAAGTGCATTTATTTGGGGGTCGAGGGAGTGGCTGTCACATTTCCTAATCTAACTTCAGAAGACCAACATAAAATAGGTGAAGGCGTATATTTCTCTGGAGCTCACATGTATTATTTTAACTCCAGTGCAACATAAATTGAGGAAAGTGCATATATTTATTGGCAGGGCACATTTATTGCTCTAGCTCCAGTGTCACAAACATTTGGGAAAGTACGTATATTTGGGCGTTCTAATTGACTATATTAGCTTCAATCCCACACACATTGGTGAAAGTGAATATATTTTAGTGGGGGCACGATTTAGTTTTATAACTAAAGTCCAACTAACATTAGAGAAAGTGTTAATATGAGGGGGCGATTTACTACACTAACCTCAGTCCTGCTAAATTTGGGCTATATCCTTATAATGGGGAGTGGGGGTGCTCAGATTTACTTTTCTAAGTCTAGTCCTACTAATACTGGGGTACCTGCATTTATTTGGTGGAGAAGGGTCTGAGTTACTATTCTAACTCTAGTCCCACTAACCTAAGGGAAAGTGTATATAATTTTTGGGGTGGGGCAGATTTACAATTCATACGTCAGCCCTACTAACATTGGGGAGAGTGCATGTATTTGGGGGTAGGATAGGGGGACTCCAGCCCTCCTAACATTCAATAAATCAATCAGGATTTATATAGCGCTGCTAATCACCCGATGGGTATTCAGGCACTTCCAGGTCCTAGTAGGCTCATTCGAACAGCCATGTCTTGAGGGTCCATCGGAATTCTGGAAGTGAAGATGGTCCGGTGCTGCGTAGAGAGGCTGTTCCAGGTCTTTGCTGCGATGTAGGAGAAGGAGGGTTCTCCACTTCTGCTTTGGCGGATGCAGAGAGTGTGGGCAAGGGAGGCAGAGCGTAATCTTCTTGATGGTTGTTGCAAGTTCAGACGGTGGTTAATGTAGGCGGGTCCTTGGTTGTGTAGGGCCTTGTGTGCATGGCTTAGCAGTTTGAATTGACATCTCTTCTGTACTGGGAGCCGGTGGAGTTGCCTGAGGGGGTGGGGGGGGGTGATGTGGGTCCATCAGAGGAGGTCGAGGATGAGTCTAGCTGTGGCATTCTGCATGACTACAAGTCTCTGTAGGAGGTGTGCGGCGATTCCTACATAGAGAGAGTTGCCATAGTCCAGTCAACTGGTGATGAGGGCTTGTGTCACAGTGTGTCTCATGTGCAGTAGTAGCCACTTGAAAATATTACATAGCATGCACACGGTGAGAAAGCAGGTGAAGGAGACAGCGTTGATCTGTGATTTCATGGTGAGGTTGTTATCAATGATGATTCCGAGGTTTCTGGCATAGTGGGCCAGTGTGAGGGTGGGTCCTAGTTCTGGTGGCCACCTGGAGTCATTCCATAGGTTGCTGAGAGTGCCGAAGATCAGTAATTCTGTCTTGTCCATGTTCAGCTTCAGCAGTTGTTCTTCCTCCAGTCAGTGACGCTTGTCATGCATCTGTGGAAGTTGGTCCTGGTGGTGGTGGGGTCGTTGCTGAATGAGAGGATGAGTTGGGTGTCGTCCGTGTAGGATGGTATGTTGAGGCCGCAAGATCTGCCTATGTTGGCCAGAGGGGTCATGTATACATTAAAGAGCGTGGGGCTGAGGGATGAGCCCTGGGGGACCCCCAGATGATATCCTTGGGTTCTGAGGTGAAAGGTTGTAGGCGGACCTTCTGTGTTCCTCCGGTGAGGAAGGAGGTGATCCATATAAGTGTGTCTCTTTGGATGCTGATGTGGTGGAGTCTTTCGATCAGCGTGTGGTGGGATATGGTATAGAAGGATGCCTAGAGGTCGAGGAGGATCAGAGCTGCTGTTTCTCCTGTGTTGATAAGGGTTTCGGATTTCATCGGTGGCTGCAATCAGAGAGATCTCTGTGCTGTGATTACTACGTAAGTTGGATTGGGAGGTGTCAAGTAGTTTGTGTTGCTCTAGGTGTGTCATGAGTTGTTTGTTGATAGCCTTCTCTAGTACCTTGGCTGGGAATGGGAGCAAGGAGATTGGAAGGACGTTTTTGAGTCTGCTGGGGTCAGCCGAGGGATTTTTGAGTAGTGGTCTGACTTCGGCGTGTTTCCAGGCATCGGGAAATGTTGCAGTGGTGATGGAGTTGTTGCGCAGGGTGGTGATTTCTTGGTCAATCCTTTGGTTTCCGAGGTTGAAGATGTGGTGCAGGCATGGGTCTGTGGTAGCTCCAGAGTGGATGGATTTTCTGATGGAGGTGCTATCATAGGTGGAGATGTGGTTCCAGGTGATCAGTCTTTGGTTCATGTCAGTTGCGGTGGGGGCGAATATGTTGAGGAAGTCTGGGTGTAGGTTTGGGTTTGAAGTTATATATAAGTCTTTATATGGTTGTGATCTTGTCCATAGCTCTTGTGAGGGTGTAATGTTATTTTCGCTGGCAGTCATGCTGAAGAATTCCTTGAGGATTTTGAAAAGTTCCTCAGTGTTGTTTGCACTGGCTTCAATGCATGTGGCTAGGGTTGTCTTCTTTGTCGCTCTCAGCAGGCGGTGGTAGCGATTGATGAAGGTCTTGAAGGCTACCCTGTCAGAGGTGTCCTTGCTGGTGCACCATTTCCTCTCCAGCTTTTTGCTGTCACGTTTTGCTGCTCTGAGTTCTTGGGTGTACCAGCTGGTCATTTTGGAGGATTTTCTCTGATTGTTGCTCTTGATAGTGGTGATGCTGTCAGCGCAGTTGGTGATCCAGATGTTGAAGTGCCTGATTCCCTGTTCCAGGTTGGTGGCGGCAGCTGGGTGGGAGGTGTTGAGGCTGTCTGTCCAGCTGTCCTGTGGGATTTTGCTCCAGTTGTGGTGGAGGGCTCTGGTCTACTGGGTGTGTTGATACTGAGGCTGGAGATGCTGAAGTGGATGATGGAGTGGTCTGTCCAAGTGAGTTCTGTGACGTGACTGTAGGTGAAGATAGGGTCAAGCATGTGTGCTGCGGTGTGCATGGGGTCGCAGACGTTTTGGGTTGACTGCTCGTGCTGTCGAGGAGGTGGGTGGGGTCATTGTCGCTGGGGTCGTCGATGTGGATGCTGAGGTCGCTGAGGAAGATGTTGTCCTTGGAGTCCAGGACTAGGGGCATAATGAAATCTGTGATGGTGTTGCAGAAGCTGGAGCATAGGGTGCCTCTGATGGTTGTCTTATTGTCCGCGTGGAGCTTGAAGTTGAGGTGTTCCATGGGAGTTATGGTGTTGTCGGTTGCGGTGGTGCACTGTATGGTCTCTCTGTAGATGATGGCTGTTGGAAGGTGGTTTATTAGTAGGTGTAGGTAGGGCTCTACCACTATTAATAAGGCAACAATCAAAATATGAGGTCCAGTTGAGGTCTCAATAAATTATTCCCTTGCTCAAACCTTGGTAGCTGGCTGCAAGCAGGCAGACTTAACTTAGGAGACAGGTATGTAAACTATTTAAAAACACCGAAACAGTAAATAAGCAAAACACAACACAAAATAAAAATCCAACACCAATTTATACTTATCAGAAATATTTTTATGATTATAATGACATCAAATTGACAAAAATACAATTTAGGGAACCAAAAAATTAATTTTTAAAGATTAAAAGTAAATTTTGTGCTTAGAAGAAAATAGCTCGCAAAGGGTTAAAAAAGGTTGTGCTGAACTGGGGACAAAGTCAAGAGTTCAGGCCACCCATGATGTAACACTTTTACACTTACTTCCAAGAGTGTTTCTTGATGCAGGATAGAGATCCACAGCACCAGCCAAGGGTTCAGAAGCTCTGGTTTGCCTCTTGGGGTCTGGGACTACAACTCCCACAATGCAACTGGTCAATCCAAGTAAAATCCAGGTGAGGCTTGTCAGATGTTCCAGGTAGCCCTTCCAGCACTTTCCTACTTGTTGCTGGTCAGGGATCCACTCATTCTTTAAGACATGCAAAGTCCTTTTGTTGTGAAGCCTTGTGAGTGCAGCAGGTGCAGTCCTTATGAGTGCAGTCCTCTTTTGTGCAGTTCAAGGGTCCAGCAGGCCAGTACTTTTTCTCCAGATATTTCTTTTCGGTCTTTGAGGGTCCACAACACCAATCCAAGGTTCCAGAATCTGAGTTGCTCCTTGGAAGGTGGGAGTACAAGACCCACAATGCACCTGGCCAAATCCTTAAAAGTCCACTGAACGCTGTCCAGCTGGGTCTTTCTTGGTGGAGATGATGCAGGTGGAGCTCTTTTAACCTGTTGCTTTCAGGGAGTCCACTCCTTCACTTTTCAAAGCAAGGCAAAGTCCTTAGGGCTGTAGCAAAGAGTGCAGCAGGTGCCGTCATTCAGTGTGCATCCTCTTGGCGTAGGCCAGGGTTCCAGCAGGGCAGTCCTTCTTCTTCTTGTAATTTCAGGCAGGGATCTAAGTTTCTAGGCAGCTCTCCCATATTTATCCATGCTTCTGAGGTGAGAAGCAGGAGGCACCCCTGACCAATGGGGTGGAGGGTGCCACCCTCAGGTATGACAACTTCCTTCAAAGTGTGACCCAGAAAGCACTATTCTTCAAAATCCAAAAATGGAGAAAGTCTCTCCTGGAGGTTAAGATCTGGCTAAGCCAACCCACTGGCATGGATAACTTTCCATGATACTCCCCTTCCGGACCCTCTGCTAATTCAATTACTGGGACTCCTGTCTGGCTGGGGGTGCAGGAAGTGGGAGTGAGCATGTGTCTTGCCCTAACTGTCATTCCCTCTTTGGAGACCAGTTTGGCTACTCCACCTCATCCTGCCTTTTGCTCTGCAGCTGCAGATCTCCACCCACCAGATGTCCTTTGTCTCTATGCAGGCCACTTCACGCCTCATCAGAGCAGTTTGGCGCAGCCTGTGAAAGGCTGGCCAATCAGGAGAGGCTTGTGGAGGGCTGGATTTTGGTTCATCAGAAAAGCAAGTTCTATAACTTCTTTTCTGTAATAGTTATAATAAATCTAACATTGGCAAGTTGTTAAAATTATCATAACTATTTTTTTAAGTCTTTGAATTGTATATATATATATATATTTTAAAACTTTATTTTATTGAATTTCTCATAAAACATAACAGAACAGAAAAGAAAAAAACAAGCAGTGCACCAAAACAAAATACAGCGTATGTTCGGATAGGAATATGTCTCCCTTACATCCAGCCCACGTCATAATCGTTAACAAAATACAAAACAATTACATGTAGGTCTTAGGAGGCATAAAAAACATACATTTAGTATAATGGGATGATAAATCTAGGACATTTCCAAATTTTTCAATGAGGACAAGAGTGTATAAATCCTCACATTTGGCCCTCATGATCCATACATGGCTTAAACCTTCCATTTAGAAATCTCACTCCTCAGCGCCCGAGCCCTCCCCCGAGCGAGCGTCACCATTCGCATTGAAATTATTCAGGTCCAACTCCAAGTAATAATATCATCTTCACAGGCGCATATGGGCCTCCTCCGCTGCTCCCCATTCACAGAGATCCCTGAGCCATGAAGTCAACTGCGGCAACTTGTCTCCCATCCCCCCAAAGGCTATTCTTCATTTCGCTAAGAGCAAAGCCAGCTGGGTCAGCCTGTATGGGATCTTGTGGCCCTTGGGGTTTGCCACCTTTAAATTATATTTTTAGCGCACTCTTGACAATAGTTATACTTTATTAAAGTATTCCCATGTTAGCCAATGGAGCCGATGTGCTACAATGGGGAAAAACGAAATTACCAGTTTTCCTCTCACCAGGGCATATAAAACATCGTTAATAGTGTCCCTGCTTATAGTTGCAAGGCACCCTACCCCTGGGGCACATAGGGGAGAACTTAAAGGTGACTTAAAAATAAGGTAGTTTAAGACTTTGGAAGTACCTTTCTAAAGTCGAATTTGCATATAATTTAATTGTAAAAGCAGCCTGCAAAGCAGGACTGCCTTTAAAATGACAGCAGGTAGCACAGCAGTGCACACTTTAGTGCATTAAATCTACGGGAACTTTAAACCTACATGCCCTACAGGTAGGTTGTCATACCAATTGTAATTGCATCTAATAACCATACACCTTTTACACAGATCTCTGGCCCTGGGTCTGGTTAGCAGAGCCCAGGGCACAATCAGAGTCAGAAAACCAGCATCTAGTACTCAAAATGGGGCAAAAAGTGAGGCACACTGCAAAAAGCCCAGGTTTCTTACAATGGCTATTCCTCCTCCTGGCTTGTTGGTGCGGTCCTGGTAAATGATTTTATAACCGTCGGGGATTACTGCGATGATGTCCGGGGCAGATGCAGGGTTGAGCCAGGCCTCAGTTTAGGTTTAAATCTTTTTATTGATATCATTTACTTTATACTCCAAGCAATGCCTTTAGTCATGTGAAACATCGCGTACACAACAAGGCACACAACAATGTAACCCCCACCCAACTCCCCACCCTCCCTCCCGGGTCCCACCCAAGTCCAATCCCAATCCCAATCTCAATCTCCCCCCCGGGTAAGCCTGGTGTGAGTCCAATAGGGCAGGGCTGGGGTACCTCAGTTGCGCTAGCTAGTAATGCGAGGTTGAGCGGAGTTGTGTGGGGGTGCTGTGAGGTGCAAATATTTAGGGTAAGTGAGTTCCTGGAATTCTGCCTGAGAAAGGAGAGGACCGGGCACCAGAGTTCTGCAAAGGTGGAGCTGTCTCCTGGAGTGAAAGGGATATACGCTCCATCCCCAGTATACACCATAGTCTGTGCAGCCACCCCTGCTGGGTAGGGTTTCCGATCCATGCCTCAGTGGGATAGTATATTTTGCAAAGCCGCACCCAAGGCTATACCCATCTGTCTGCCCCTGCACGATTTGAGAGGGAAAGTGAGCACGTTGGGAGGCCCAAAAGGATGTACGCCGGGAAGCGTGGTATCTGTGTGTCAAAAGGTTTATCTCATCAAGGACCTGTCCACAATAAGATATGACGGGACAATCCCATGGTAAGTGCGTCAGTGTGCCCACAGAACCACAGTTTCTCCAGCATTCAGGTTTGCGGGTCGGGTTGCCTCTATGTAATCTAGGGGGTGTGAGGTACCAATATGTAATGATCTGCAGGTCTCAGTTTAGAAGACAATGTCAGGTGCGTGGGTGGCGATGAGGTCCCATAACTCATTGGAGGGTTTGCAGACAGACCGTGTGTTGAGGAGTAGGCAGTAGAGTTGGAGGGTCGATTCTGTTGTGGTGTGTTGAGGTGTCGGCGTGATGCTTTGGGGTTTGGCGGTGGTCGTGCTGATGCAGGAGAACGGTTCTACCATAGAATGTGGTGTGGCGTGATAACAGTGTTTGCTGGGGTGTCTAGTGTTCAGGGCGCAGAGGGCGTCGTATCCATGGGGGGATCATGAGCCAGGGGTCCTGGCCCTGGAAGTGGTCCAGGCGCTGACGGGCCCAATCCGTGCTTGCCTTTGGCGTGCCAGTGGTGCACCCGCTGTGCTCTGCCGTGCTGCCACCACTATTAAGTAGGTCCTCGGAGGAGAGAGGGGTGCTGGGAGGTGGTGGCCGGGGCTATGTGGGTGGCGGGAAGTAGCAGCAAGAGGAGTTTTGCAGGAGGCGGAAAATGGACGGAGGAGGGAAATGGGCGGGAGCATAAGATATTCGGAGAATTAGAGAGAAGTAGCAAGAAATAAGCAAGAATCAAGCTCAAAGATTAACAGAATCAAAGAGAAATAATCAAAAATCAAGCAGAATAGAAAGAAGTAGCAATAAATAAGCCAGAATCAAGCGCAAAGATTGGCAGAATCAGAGAGAAATAAGTAAGAACCAAGCAGAATAGAGAGAAGCAGCAAGAATTAAGCAGGAATTAAGCACAAGAATTGGCAGAAACGGTAAGGCACACAAGAATGAAGCACTGAACGAGGGCTGGCACGAGGGAGAGCTGGGTCTGGGACCATTGGGGAAAGTTCTTATATTTGGGGACGGGAGGCACATTTACTATTCTAACTCTAGCTTTATTAACCCTCGGAAAAGTGCACTCGACCAGGGTGCAGAGGCTGAGCTGCTCATACACACTGGCCTCTGAATCTGTGAGTACACTCCTCCCAGCAATCTGAGACCATGCCCCCAGGAGGAATGGCAGGAGCCAAATGCCACTGAGCATCAAGAGACAGAGGATGGAAGGGGAATGCTGTCAGTGAGTCTGAATTTTCAAACCTGGTTAACTTTTCTTACTGGCTAAGACTTGTCAGTCTCAGATATCAATAACTCAGGCCTAGCAGAAGTGAACTGACAAGAGTAGTTACAGAATAACAACTCCCTGATGGAAGAAACTTCATTGGGAGGACACACCAGCTGCAATATTGAGTGTCTCTGTGTAACAGTGTGTTCAAACACTGTTACACCAAAGTAGGACATGGAAATGTTTTATGGAGTGCCCCTCAAAACAGCTGGAGTAGAAAGAATGTGGGCAGCCATCCTTTTGATACAATGGATAGTGGCACATCGCCTTTCTGCCTGATACCAAAGGACTCAGGAAAGGCAAGTCTGTGGTGTTGCTACTGTGCAGATACTTGATAGTAGGATTATTTTCAGAGGACACACTTGCTGCAACACTGTAGCATTGTTGTAGGATGATGGGTCCACACTTTGCATAGAGGTAGTTGAGAAGCTGTTACCAAACAAAAGTGCTCATGTTGAGGGTCTCTGAAGAGTGGATCACTCTGAAACCGAGGTCAAGCTAACACAGCAGAGACCTGCAGTACACCAGTGGCCACAGGTAAGGGCTAACCCGTTGATGCGTGTTGATGTCTGGTGACTCTTGCCAGTGCAGGTTTATGTACAAATCTGAACTTGACCAGCAAGGCATCAATAGACTTGATCAACAGACTAAGGGTTGTGGCACCCCATTGATAGTAATCAGTGATTTGGGGAAAACCATTTAGGGGCATACAGTTTAAGTCATGAAGGACTGACACTATGAGAAACACTTAAGTGCCTTATTCCTTATATCCCAATTTCATCTGAATGCATCCTATAAACTCAGACTAATTCCTCTAAACTCAAGCTACTCTAAAAGTGTGAGGAAGGGATCTGTGAGGGCACCATACATGAAAGGCAAATAAAAAAGCTAGTAGTAAAGTTATATCAACCAAAGGGATAGAAGTGTTGAGCCAAAATTAACTAAATAAATCCTAGACTAGTGAACTAGTTCTGAACAAGAAAGAGTTGAGGAAGATATTCCAAGGATGAGACCTTACAAAAGAAAGCACTGCAAACCAAAAGAAAAGCCTGAGAGACAAATAGACTCTGAAACTAGTGGAGTCAATTGCCAATGACAAAGAGAACATCGAGAAAGAAAGTTCCAAATCAAAAATATGCCTTGCCTGAATGGGTGTATTTAGCTACAGTGTATGAAGAAGAAGATAAAACTGAGCTAAATGACTATACATTGGTAAATCAATGCCAGTACACATTTGAGAGTGACTCAGAGACCGAGTTTGAAACAGAAGAAGAACCACCTTGAATTGAATAAAGAGACTTTTTGAGATAACATTTTTGAGTTTGCTGTTAAACAAAGACAATTGAAAATCAAACTGAAATGAACTTTTGAAAGAGATAACTGGGAAGATTATTTTGAATTATGTTTTATATTATTGTTTTAATGAAAAAGAAGAAAGAAGAAGAAAAATATTATTGTGTTAAAGAAAATGTTTTTTAATTTTTTAATTTTTACCACAATAAGAGTTTTTTCTCAATGGGAGATGTAGTACAGCAAATGCTGTGAAATTGTACGGATATTATTATTAATATTATTATTATTATTATTACTAATAATAATAATAATAATAATAGTTTTAATGAAACTGTTGTTGTGCTTACTTACTCCTGTGGGATATGCTGCAGTCATGTTAATGATGCTAATGTTGAAATTACTACTGAAAAAAATGATTTAAAACATGATGTACCAGTGCATAGAGAAAATTTAGTTAGTGGACTTAAGGATAAAGGGGCTTATTTAGAAGTACATTGCGCCACCGGCGTGTCACTTTTATTGACGCACCGGCAGAGCAATGGGCTTCCTCATATTTACAAGGCCATGTAAAGTCACTGTGCACGACTTTTCATAGCCTTGTAAATATGTTTCCCTTTCACGCATAACTCTGCATGAAAGGGACACTCCATGAGTGTTGCTGTGGGTGCATGGAACTTGATGTATTCCCAGATTTACAACATTTTGTAAACCTGGGAATGAGTCAGAATCCTATGCCTCCCCAGGGGAGGCGTAAGTAGGCGCAACGAGGAGAAATACTCTTATTTCTTCTCGTTTTTCCTCTTTCTAAGGGTGCTGCATTCTACAGCACCCGTAGAAATAGGAAAATGCCTTCAATGATTGTTTTTGTGCAGGAAGGCTTCCCTTCTTGCACAAAAACAATCATTCCCTCAGAGTAGGCACCATTGCAAAATTACACACAGGTGTCTGCGTTGGAGCAGGGCTGCTGTTTGCCCTTTTATTTTGACCCACGGCAGTGCAGCAGGAAAGCTTGCTGGGCTCCCGTGGGTCAAAACATTGTAAATGAGGCCCAATGTGTATACTAAAATGTTTAGAGAATATGTATATGCAAGCAAGATTAGTAGATGAAATGTGTGTGCCTTCCTTCTTACGTCAGTTGGGGAGGGTTCTGCCTATGTACAGCTTCCTATTTCTTACTCACTCTTGTGTAATATATATTGCAATTTTTAATCATTATATGTTTCTGTCTCCTTATTTGACTGATTTTAATGTGCCATTTGGGGATTTGCCTATTAGAGAAGGCAATAGAGAAATGAAATATAATACATTTTTGAGGGTGATTACACAAAACAAGTAGGATGCTAAAACTAATCAAGGTTATGTATCTTTAGAGAAGTAAGGTACATAAGTTTATTAGAGAATACAATGAGAGAGGAGTAAAGATTGCGAGAAACTGGGAAGAACAGAAGGTTGCATTAGAACATATGAGAGAGGAAGAGCAATTCCATTGCCTAATTTGTAAAAAAAAAAAATAAGTGCCAGGGTTCTTGTCAGGAATCCACTGCTGTTTGCACCATACATTGCCCCTGCTATGCTGCCAATGATAGTAACAACGCAACTACTAACCATCACAATCCTACAAGTTATGTTATGTTATGTTAATATAATTTATTGAGCGCACAAATACCCCGAGGTGTTTTGGCGCTGAAAAACTAAAGTAAGCCAAAAAAAGTGGAGCCTAGTTATGGAATAACCATGTTTTAAAACCCTTTCTAAAAGAGGCAAGTGAGCTCGCAGCTCTGATATCCATTGGAAGCGTATTCCATAGTTTAGCCGTGCCATGAGCAATGCTTCAGCCTCCCCAACTGGAGGTGCGACTCCTCAGAACCATCATAAGTATGGCGCCAGTAGATCGTAGCTGTCTGCAAGGATGATACCAGGAGAATTTGTTTTTCAGAAACACCGGTCCTGTATTATTCAAGGCCTTGTAGGCTAAGCATAGCATCTTGAACTTGATACAATGTGCCACAGGAAGCCAGTGGAGTCTATGGATTTCTGTAGAGACTGACTCATATTTAGGGAGATTAAGTAGGAGTCTTGTGGCTGCATTTGTACCATCTGCAGTTTTTTTTAAATATTGTTTCTGCATATTCAGGTAAAGTCTGTTGCAGTAATCTAACTTTGACAGCACCAGTGCAGTCACAACCATCCTCCTGGAGTCGATGGGGGATATATGGCAGAATCTTCTTCAGTTTCATAATCAAATAATAGGTGGCCGAAACAGTAGCATTGGTCTGCTGAGAGAAAGTTAGGGGCATATTATCAAGGGCCTTATCTCCGCTTTTTTGGCTTTAAAAGCCAAAAAAGCGGAGATAATGTTTACACCCTATTAACAAGGCAGTGCTAACATGCATTAGCGCATGTTAGCAGTCTTGTTACCGACGCCTCGCTTTGTATCTCTAATGAGATGCAAAGTGGGCGTGTTGTGTCAAAATAACACAGAAAATGTCCCTAACTGCACTTCTCCGTATTACCAAGCCGGCCCAGGACACCCATAGCGAAAATAAAAGCCGCGCTAAGCGCGGTTATCGCCGTAACCTAACGTCTGCAAAATGTCAGACTTAGCTATATTTGTAAAGGGAGGTGGATTCTGAGGCTGAGTCCAATCTCCCTATTACCAAGGATTCCCTTATCGCCGCATTTGTATCGCTGGATTTCCAGCGATGTCCCCTTATTTTGCCGCTATCGCTGGATTTGTTATCGCTATGGAGATAAACGTTGATGATATCACGTTATCTCAGCGATTCAATCCAGCGATAGCCGGCGATACAAAGAATAGCGCTAATCGCGCTCAGCGATATTTCTCGCTGTGTGTTGTTAATATGCCCCCATGTTTGTTGTCAATCAGTACCCCAACATTTTTTGCCTTTTCTACTGGTTTAGGCAATTCACCCATCTCAGCAGGCCACCAAAGGCCGTCCCATCTAGGTTGTGGATTACCAAAGATCACTACTTCGGTTTTCTCTGAGTTAAGTTTAAGACAGTGCTTGCCCATCCAATTGTTAATTTCCAACATACAGTTTTGAAACTGAAATGCTGGGGAGGCTTGATCTTTGTATGCCGCTACCACAATCTGTGTGTCATCGGCATACAATGTTAAATTGAAGCTGAAGTGCTGGATCAAAGGAGCCAGTTCTGACACATAGATGTTAAACAGGGATGGGCAAAGTGATGAGCGCTGTGGAACCCCACACGGTAGAACTAAAGGGATTGATTTAAACTGATCCAGGGTCACTGTTTGTCTTCTTTCCTTCAGAAAAGACGATAGGAAAGTCAGTGCCATGCCCTTAACCCCTAATGTTTCCAAACGCCGTTGCAGTACGTTATGGTCAACAGTATCGAAAACTGACAACAAATCGAGGATAATAAGGGCAGCCGCACCCCCTCTATCCATCACAGTCCTAATCTCCTCGGTGCCCTTGATCAAGGCAGTCTCCGCACTGTGCTCTGGCCGAAAGCCGAATTGGGAGGGATCAAGTAAATCATTTTCTTGGATAAATTGAGCTAACTGTTTATTCATGATTTCTCCACTATCTTGGCTGGGAGTGGCAGCCTGGCAATAGGGCGATAGTTGCTCGGGTTTGATGCGTCCAGATTAGGTTTTTTTATCAGTGGAAGGATTGACGCATCCTTCCATAGAGCAGGAAAAACACCAGACGTGAACATGTTGTTAAATATTTCCGTGAGAATTGGACTCACCTCCTTCGCTATATCTTTCAAAACTGCGGGGGACAAGGATCCAATGGGGATCCAAATTTAATTTCCTTAATGTGTGTTTCCACTGACTCACTAGATACCTGTGAAAAGCTCTGAAGAATATTTTTTCGGGATCAGAACTCGAAATACCTCGGCTGGTTCATGTGTGAGCAAAACCTAAGGGGATGATGGACGGAGTGTTGAACATTGCAAGCACTCACCCCCAGTCAACTGATCTGGGTTTAATCCATCATCATTCTTTAGCTCACTCCGCCACCCCAGTTCAGACATGGCCATATGCAAATCAGTCTGACCCTGTGCCTCATGGGAACAGTCCAGCCCGAACTGCCAAGCCATGTCTTCCCTGGACCGGAAACAAGCATCCTGGGACCGGTTTCGGGTTCATAACCCTCATCAGCCAGGTTATCTTGAATCCAGTGGCAAAGTGAGCAAGGGACCCACGTCTGGGCATACCCTGCCAACTCAGGGCGAACTTAGCAAAACCAAAGGGGATGATGGACGGAGTGTTGAACATTGCAAGCACTCACCCCCAGTCAACTGATCTGGGTTTAATCCATCATCATTCTTTAGCTCACTCTGCCACCCCAGTTCAGACATGGCCATATGCAAATCAGTCTGACCCTGTGCCTCATGGGAACAGTCCAGCCCGAACTGCCAAGCCATGTCTTCCCTGGACCGGAAACAAGCATCCTGGGACCGGTTTCGGGTTCATAACCCTCATCAGCCAGGCTATCTTGAATCCAGTGGCAAAGTGAGCAAGGGACCCATCTCTGGGCATACCCTGCCAACTTAGGGCGAACTTAGCAAAACCAAAGGGGATGATGGACGGAGTGCTGAACATTGCAAGCACTCACCCCCAGTAAACTGATCTGGGTTTAATCCATCATCATTCTTTAGCTCACTCCGCCACCCCAGTTAAGACATGGCCATATGCAAATCAGTCTGACCCTGTGCCTCATGGGAACAGTCCAGCCCGAACTGCCAAGCCATGTCTTCCCTGGACCGGAAACAAGCATCCTGGGACCGGTTTCGGGTTCATAACCCTCATCAGCCAGGCTATCTTGAATCCAGTAGCAAAGTGAGCAAGGGACCCACGTCTGGGCATACCCTGCCAACTTAGGGCGAACTTAGCAAAACCAAAGGGGATGATGGACGGAGTGTTGAACATTGCAAGCACTCACCCCCAGTCAACTGATCTGGGTTTAATCCATCATCATTCTTTAGCTCACTCCGCCACCCAAGTTCAGACATGGCCATATGCAAATCAGTCTGACCCTGTGCCTCATGCGAACAATCCAGCCCGAACTGCCAAGCCATGTCTTCCCTGGACCGGAAACAAGCATCCTGGGACCGGTTTCGGGTTCATAACCCTCATCAGCCAGGCTATCTTGAATCCAGTGGCAAAGTGAGCAAGGGACCCACGTCTGGGCATACCCTGCCAACTTAGGGCGAACTTAGCAAAACCAAAGGGGATGATGGACGGAGTGTTGAACATTGCAAGCACTCACCCCCAGTCAACTGATCTGGGTTTAATCCATCATCATTCTTTAGCTCACTCCGCCACCCCAGTTCAGACATGGCCATATGCAAATCAGTCTGACCCTGTGCCTCATGGCAACAGTCCAGCCCGAACTGCCAAGCCATGTCTTCCCTGGACCGGAAACAAGCATCCTGGGACCGGTTTCGGGTTCATAACCCTCATCAGCCAGGCTATCTTGAATCCAGTGGCAAAGTGAGCAAGGGACCCACGTCTGGGCATACCCTGCCAACTTAGGGCGAACTTAGCAAAACCAAAGGGGATGATGGACGGAGTGTTGAACATTGCAAGCACTCACCCCCAGTAAACTGATCTGGGTTTAATCCATCATCATTCTTTAGCTCACTCCGCCACCCCAGTTCAGACATGGCCATATGCAAATCAGTCTGACCCTGTGCCTCATGGGAACAGTCCAGCCCGAACTGCCAAGCCATGTCTTCCCTGGACCGGAAACAAGCATCCTGGGACCGGTTTCGGGCTTATAACCCTCATCAGCCAGGCTATCTTGAATCCAGTGGCAAAGTGAGCAAGGGACCCACGTCTGGGCATACCCTGCCAACTTAGGGCGAACTTAGCAAAACCAAAGGGGATGATGGACGGAGTGTTGAACATTGCAAGCACTCACCCCCAGTCAACTGATCTGGGTTTAATCCATCATCATTCTTTAGCTCACTCCGCCACCCCAGTTCAGACATGGCCATATGCAAATCAGTCTGACCCTTTGCCTCATGGGAACAGTCCAGCCCGAACTGCCAAGCCATGTCTTCCCTGGACCGGAAACAAGCATCCTGGGACCGGTTTCGGGTTCATAACCCTCATCAGCCAGGCTATCTTGAATCCAGTGGCAAAGTGAGCAAGGGACCCACGTCTGGGCATACCCTGCCAACTTAGGGCGAACTTAGCAAAACCAAAGGGGATGATGGACGGAGTGTTGAACATTGCAAGCACTCACCCCCAGTCAACTGATCTGGGTTTAATCCATCATCATTCTTTAGCTCACTCTGCCACCCCAGTTCAGACATGGCCATATGCAAATCAGTCTGACCCTGTGCCTCATGGGAACAGTCCAGCCCGAACTGCCAAGCCATGTCTTCCCTGGACCGGAAACAAGCATCCTGGGACCGGTTTCGGGTTCATAACCCTCATCAGCCAGGCTATCTTGAATCCAGTGGCAAAGTGAGCAAGGGACCCACGTCTGGGCATACCCTGCCAACTTAGGGCGCACTTAGCAAAACCAAAGGGGAAGATGGACGGAGTGTTGAACATTACAAGCACTCACCCCCAGTCAACTGATCTGGGTTTAATCCATCATCATTCTTTAGCTCACTCCGCCACCCCAGTTAAGACATGGCCATATGCAAATCAGTCTGACCCTGTGCCTCATGGGTACAGTCCAGCCCGAACTGCCAAGCCATGTCTTCCCTGGACCGGAAACAAGCATCCTGGGACCGGTTTCGGGTTCATAACCCTCATCAGCCAGGCTATCTTGAATCCAGTGGCAAAGTGAGCAAGGGACCCACGTCTGGGCATACCCTGCCAACTTAGGGCGACCTTAGCAAAACCAAAGGGGATGATGGACGGAGTGTTGAACATTGCAAGCACTCACCCCCAGTCAACTGATCTGTGTTTAATCCATCATCATTCTTTAGCTCACTCCGCCACCCCAGTTCAGACATGGCCATATGCAAATCAGTCTGACCCTGTGCCTCATGGGAACGGTCCAGCCCGAACTGCCAAGCCATGTCTTCCCTGGACCGGAAACAAGCATCCTGGGACCGGTTTCGGGTTCATAACCCTCATCAGCCAGGCTATCTTGAATCCAGTTGCAAAGTGAGCAAGGGACCCACGTCTGGGCATACCCTGCCAACTTAGGGCGAACTTAGCAAAACCAAAGGGGATGATGGACGGAGTGTTGAACATTGCAAGCACTCACCCCCAGTCAACTGATCTGGGTTTAATCCATCATCATTCTTTAGCTCACTCCGCCACCCCAGTTCAGACATGGCCATATGCAAATCAGTCTGACCCTGTGCCTCATGGGAGCAGTCCAGCCCGAACTGCCAAGCCATGTCTTCCCTGGACCGGAAACAAGCATCCTGGGACCGGTTTCGGGTTCATAACCCTCATCAGCCAGGCTATCTTGAATCCAGTGGCAAAGTGAGCATGGGACCCATGTCTGGGCATACCCTGCCAACTTAGGGCGAACTTAGCAAAACCAAAGGGGATGATGGACGGAGTGTTGAACATTGCAAGTACTCACCCCCAGTCAACTGATCTGGGTTTAATCCATCATCATTCTTTAGCTCACTCGGCCACCCCAGTTCAGACATGGCCATATGCAAATCAGTCTGACCCTGTGCCTCATGGCAACTGTCCAGCCCGAACTGCCAAGCCATGTCTTCCCTGGACCGGAAACAAGCATCCTGGGACCGGTTTCGGGTTCATAACCCTCATCAGCCAGGCTATCTTGAATCCAGTGGCAAAGTGAGCAAGGGACCCACGTCTGGGCATACCCTGCCAACTTAGGGCGAACTTAGCAAAACCAAAGGGGATGATGGACGGAGTGTTGAACATTGCAAGCACTCACCCCCAGTCAACTGATCTGGGTTTAATCCATCATCATTCTTTAGCTCACTCTGCCACCCCAGTTCAGACATGGCCATATGCAAATCAGTCTGACCCTGTGCCTCATGGGAACAGTCCAGCCGAACTGCCAAGCCATGTCTTCCCTGGACCGGAAACAAGCATCCTGGGACTGGTTTCGGGTTCATAACCCTCATCAGCCAGGCTATCTTGAATCCAGTGGCAAAGTGAGCAAGGGACCGATGTCTGGGCATACCCTGCCAACTTAGGGCGAACTTAGCAAAACCAAAGGGGATGATGGACGGAGTGTTGAACATTGCAAGCACTCACCCCCAGTCAACTGATCTGGGTTTAATCCATCATCATTCTTTAGCTCACTCCGCCACCCAAGTTCAGACATGGCCATATGCAAATCAGTCTGACCCTGTGCCTCATGGAAACAGTCCAGCCCGAACTGCCAAGCCATGTCTTCCCTGGACCGGAAACAAGCATCCTGGGACCGGTTTCGGGTTCATAACCCTCATCAGCCAGGCTATCTTGAATCCAGTGGCAAAGTGAGCAAGGGACCCACGTCTGGGCATACCCTGTCAACTTAGGGCGAACTTCATGTGTGAGGGTGGCTTCAAAGGAGTGATAGATATCCTTAACTTTATTCCTAAAGGCGTTAGCAATGTCATCACAGAAGTGTTGATTGCTCTTTGTGGGTTTTTTATTAGGCGTTTTTTTATTAGGCAGGGAGGTGAGTTTCTCTACCAAGTGTGACAAATCAGACTATTTTAGACCATTAAAGCTATAAGAATGGCCTGGGCGGCAGATAATAGTAGTTCTTTTGTAAATTGAATGAATAATTACCTGTTATTGTGGTCATCTCTAAATTAGCCTGACAGCTGCTCCTTGTGACAGACTATCACTAGTGCCGGTTTTGACAATTAAGTGCCGGTGCGGAGAACTAGAAACCACTGGCTCAAATTCAGCACTGAGGAATTCAGATTGTCAGGTTTCCATCCTAGATTGAGCATGAAACTAGAGAGAAGTGGTGAGTTATGTATGATAAGGCATATTTCTTCAAAGAGAGTAAGGTAGAATTTGTAGGAGAGAGTGTGTGTGACAGAACCTTTGAAGTTAGAGGAGACTATTTGTAAGGTGAAAAACCAATTTTGAGGGGAATTTATTATGTCTGTGGGAAAACAGCTTATTTCAATTTCCAGAAAAATTGGGTTGGTTCATGTTATTTAGCTTAGTGTTTCCTAGAGTTTACCATGTGTATGAATTAGATAGTGAATAGTTTGAAAAGAATGGGATGTAGTTTTGAACATGTAGTTCTAGATATATTAGGTGTTATTGTACCTTTTATTGGTGCAGCAATGAATGATGTGAAATTTAGGAGTTTGTCTACAGTTGTAGAGATGCTTGGCATAGATACAGTTGTGTCATTTAAGAAAGTAAATGTAGAAATGATAGCTATTAGGGCTATGGTGATGGAAAATTGTCTTGCATTAGACATTCCCTTGGCGAAAGACGGCAAAGTCTGTAAGGTGATAAAAGGTAAGAGGTGTTGTACATTTGTAGCGGATAAGAGTAGAATTGTTGATTATTTTGTGAATAATCTTACTAATCTTTCACATGAGATTAAGGGCCTGATTTGATCTTGGTGGATCTGGTCCCACTGCCACTTTTTCAACTGTTTCACCGCCTGCCTACTTGGTGGCCTGCCCTCTTAATTTAGATGTTAGCGGGTCCATGGATGAAAGGCCGCCCGAGTGCCGCCGACTCCACCAGAAAATTAGAAGGTAGAAGCGGCTGTCGGCAGAAGTCCAGCCAAGACTACCGCCGTGTCAATCACAATGTGCCTTTCCATTGAGGAAACTGTGGTGGGGAGATCTCCTAATTTGAGTTGGCAGAATCAAAGGAAAACTTACCTTTTTTTATGTTTCCCACTTCCGTTTCTGTCCAGGTCCCCCCTTTGCTGCTACTACATTACTTAACCACAACGCTAATCAACTCAGTTGTCACCGGGATCTAAGGTAAGCTTCTTTTACACTTGTCGTACTATGAATAGTGCGTAGACAATTGCCTTAGCCTCATGTATTTTAACATTGCTCTTACATGCAATGTTTTTCTTATGTGTAATGCATTAGTGTTCATTTTATGATTTATCAAGGTAAAATGAACACACCTGTATTGTCACTTAAAAAAAATCATGTTGTTGTGGGTGTTGTGCTTGTGGTGCCTGTGGGTGTGCATTCAATAGTATGTGAGTGCTGTTTGTGCGCAATGCAATATGTAAAAAAGGGGCATTATACATTACCTACATATATTTTAGAAGCAAATACAATATATATGTGTATTGACACAGTAATAAGTAGTACTTACCCGTCTCCACTCCACCAGGCACTCACTCCATCAGCAAACCGCCGCTAATACACCAGCACAACGGGGATATCTAAATAGGCACGGTGTAAACCCCAGTAGCGGCTCATGGAGGGAGTGCCGTGGGGCGGTGGAGAGGGGCGGGGGAATAGCAGGGTGGGGGGTAGTAAACTACGGCATACGGCCGAACAGAGGCAAGTAAACAAATAAATAAATAAAACGAATTTCGTTGCGCACGCTGCATCGCATTTGGCAATGCAGCGCGCGCAATGAAATTCGTTTTATTTATTTATTTGTTTACTTACCTCTGTTCGGCCGTATGCCGTAGTTTACTACCCCCCCACCCTGGTCCTCCCCCGCCCTGCCCCACCGCCCCGCGGCACTCCCTCCACGAGCCGCTACTGGTAAACCCGCAACCTGACAGAGTACTGTTAGCCAGCAGAGGAGTCCGGCACGTCGTCGAAGATGAGCTGCTTATGCAACGGAAAACAGTTTGTCGATGCGGACGGCGGTTCAACTAGCACACATCTAACTACAGCAGGCGACACACCACCAGATTGGAGGAGTACTTGTATACTCCGTCGCAGAGGGATGGTGGGAGTCCTGCCAAGATCTAAATCAGCCCATAGCAATTAGAGGAGCCTGGCTTATAGGAAACTGTAAGTTTGTGGTTTGGGGAGTTTGGGAAGAATTTTGGTAAGGTTGGTGAATGGTTAGGTAATTTAGGTGGAAATGCTTTCCAAGCTATATTAACCCCTACAGTAACCCTAATGATTTGTGCAATTGTTCTGTTTCTTTTGCTAAAATTAACTGAGTGTATGAATAGTAGATATAAAAAGTTATGCCATGCCGAATTTGCAGATTTTGCTTATTAAATATTCATAAAATGTGTATAAAAACCCCTGGTTTTGGGGGCAAGTCAGAGATTTTTCGTTTTCCTCACAGAACTCTGTCTGAGAGACTTTATTTCCATTAGAAATGCTGTCTTTTTGATTTTTGCTGCTTATTGAGACTTACAATAATTCTGATTTCTGACTATGTACTCTGTATCTGAGCCTGCATGGCATATTTTGCATTTCTCTGTAATGCTTAATTAGAGATGTTTGTAATAAAACACTCTAACTTTCCCTGATCTAGAACTAAGGGCCTGATTATGATGTTGGGCGGCCCGTTGCAGATTGAAACGGCCTGACCATAGGTCGGAGTTTCCGACCACACAATTTGGATGCGACCGCCCTATGAACGGTTGGAAACATCCATTTTTCAATGGCAGCTTGTGCAGCGGGCAGAAAAGGCCCGCAGCACAAGTTGCCATTGAAAAAGTTATGTTTTAAAACATCCCAGCACACTGTGGCAGGCACCATGCGGTGCCACCCACACGGTGCAGGGATGATTAGGGGGCACCACTCCATAGCGGGGGTCTGGGGAGAAGGGGGCCCTGCTAGGGGCCCACTAAAGTCACTTTTAGACAGCCTTTCCATGTCAGAAAGGCCGACATGGATAGGCTGTCGGAAAGTGATCCTGACGATGGAGCCGAGGCTGGCTCTGCCGTCATTATGGGATTGTGATTCTTTCCGATGCTCTGATGGGCTCAAGGAGCCCGTCGGACCAGCAGTGGATGGTCCCTCCACCCTCCGCATTGTAATGCGGCGGGCAGACCGCAGTGGCAGATGTCGGGCGGACCGCAACCAACGGTCGGTCGGTTGCGGTCCACCCATCATCGTAGTCGGGCCCTTAGTTATTGAACAGTCCCAGTTACTTATTACTCTGCTAATTTTTGTTGCGTCTAATGTTGAGGAGGGTGATGACTCTTATTGCGAGATCAAGGGTTTTGGAGTAGAAAATCTGAGGTAAATGTTGGGGTGATCTAAATTATTAGGGTGCACTAGACTATTGGGGTTCAGCTTCCACAAAATGTCACCTTTGTCTCTACCTCAACCATCTCTTTCCACGCCATTGCTCTCTTTTCATCACAGCTCCCCGTTTCTGTCATTCATCTACCTCACTTCTCTCAACCTCATCCTTCTCTTTAGTTCACCCCTTTCCTCTGCCTTAGTATGCATCTCACTTCACTTTCTTTACCTCCCTTTAGAGTTCCTTTTTCTACCTCCACTTCTCTCGCTCTACCTTTCTCTCTGCCTCAAAACTCTCTTTACAAGATTTATGTTTATCTATCTCACTTCTAATTTTGTTCCTCTACCTACCTCACTACTCTTTCTCTCTATACCTTATATCTTTCAATACTTCTGACTACTGTACCTTTCTGTCTATCTCTACCTCTTTCTGCCTTTAGCTCTTTCTATGTCACCTCTCATTCAGCCTTACCTCTATTTACATCACCCCTCTATGTACTCCACCCTTCTCCCTCTCTCTACATTTCTTTCACCCTATCTCTAGCTCCTTCTCTACCTCACTTTAAAACCTTTCCTATCTCTACCCTTCTCGTTCTCTACATGTCTGCCAACAATCACACCCAGTCCAGGGACTTGCCTGCAAATTAATGATAATCTCTGACCTTCACAAGCAGCTCTGCCAATTTGAATCAATCCAGATCTGCAGGACTGGTAGCATTACAAGATGTGCTATGGTTCTAGGGATAACCCATTCCAGTCAAAGGCTTTTACAGATTGTTGTTTTCACGATCGTTAGTCCTATTGGAATGACTTATGACCATAACTCCCAGAATGAATTATGGCATAAGATAAAAAGCACAGGTTTGGAATATGTGACCGCAGCTAACACCAAGCCTGCCTGAATGCTTTTGCAATATTGGGGGACCTTACCTCTACTAATGCTTCTCAAACCCGACCTTCAGCAAACTCACTGCACTGCTTCAGAGCCAGACCCATACAAGCAGTTCTACCAATGCTCCTAAATGCTCAACTGAAGAACCCTCACCCTGTCGTTTCAGAAGCAAATTTATTACAAACAGCTCAGGCAATGTGTCTCAATCCAGAGCTGCAGGACGATCATGCTACTGTTTCAATGTGCCCCAAAAATGATCGGCAGTCCTTGTCAGTGCAATGTCAGTATCAGACCCTCGGCAAAGACTGGCCTTGCACATATGATCTGAAACCTGTAAACCTCCAGCCTACCCTCATTGCAGCTTTTAAATATTGAGGGGTCATCGCCACCCCCCTTGCCACAGCACCAATTGTCAAAATGCACAGTATTACACCGAAACTCAGTCTTACTTTCCCATTCTTCTTCTCCTCCATTACGTCTTTCATCTCCCCAGTTCTTCCTATCCAATTCTCCCTAATGACCTTCCACTCCCTGTCCTCTCTCCTGTTCCTCATCCTCTCCTTCCTTTCCCCCGAGCATGTCAAGCACATTAAGCTTATGAACCTACCTTTTGAAATTGTGGGCCTCGTGTTGTACCCATCAATCAACAAGTTTGGTAGAGTATGTGTCTAGTTTAAAGAAGCAAAAACACTAAAATTGTTCAGGCATGAAAGCCACTTATGTAATGCATGTTTAGACATTTATGTGGTTAGCCAAGCAGTCGCATGGCCGGAAGCTGATTGTAACCCTTTCAACCAGCCTTATTTCATTAGCAAACACCATTTTGCATTTTGGAACTTGTATCTTTGCTTTTTTAAATTTTGTTTTTTATTATGGGTTCAAATGTTCTAGTATATACAAAGTACTAAAATGCCACTAACTGATGGTTTGAGTTTTACATGGGGCGATTTGGCAGCTCTGGCCAGTGGTGCTGGACAACAATTTTGGGGATGCTGCCGTTAATGTTATATCAATGAAGTCAAATGGATTGTGAAACATTCAAGCATCACGCAAAAAACAAGTATCGCAAAGGGCCACGGCCAGGTGGTAAGGGTGTGGTAGTTAGCCTGTAGTGCATTTTGGAGCACTGGTAAAGTAGCTCACTGTCATTTACAAGCAGCACATTTTCTGTTGAAGTTGCCACTAAAATTACATTTAACACAAAATGGAGAGCCCTACTCCAACGAATGGGATAGTTCTCCCCTTTGGGAAAAGCAAAAAGCTTTTTATCGTTTAACCCTCACCCACCAGGGTTACCCCTTGGTGGCATGCTTCATCATTGGGTTATTCCTGTTCCGCTGCAGAATGGCGCTTGCTTCTACCTGTGAGTTACATGGGAGCACTGAGTGATATGAGACCACAAAATAATGAAGGATAGGAGATGGAGGGGTTCTTTTTAGGTTAAAAATACCTGGCTGGTAGGAAACTGTGTTTTGTTAAATCCTCCAGTTAATATGATTAAAATATGGGAAAGAAAAAGTGGAAAGTTTACTTGAGTTTAATGACGCTGCCTTCATTCCTGTGCTTGGTCTACCTGTTTCTGCCACCCTTCCCTGTGGCTTTCGTCAGGACCATGAATCTCACTCCCTGAGACCGCTCCTTAGTTTACTTTATAATAAGAGCCAAGTGCTATACAGTCACACACTCTGCATGCCAAATATAAACCATACACCTACTTGGTGTTTGTTCCAAATCATCTGCAACATAAAAGGAGAATTAGCTTGCACTAGTAGTGGGCACTACACAAAACCCTGTTTGCCCAAAAGCAGGGTAGCAGTCATAAATGCCAGTTGTATTAAAATTCAAAATTCACCATATCGTGTTATTTCTCATGCACCTGAAAAGGAGCGTTCAGATGCTGTGAAAATAAAGAAATATGTGAACACATCTAGCTCACTCGCTGGACGTAACTTCTGTGATCAAACATTCACACTAAACATACTGCATGCATACTGGACAGTACATACACAAAGTAACACTAATTAGTGCTGCAGAGGTCCCACGTGATAGGGCGAGCCTGTAGTCACACTCTGCATATAAAGAGGGAGGCAAAATTAGTCATTGAGTATATCAAGCGGGATTCTATAATTAGGATTCACTCAGCTGTGCGTACTTACTCCGTCAAAGTCTCGCCTGGTTTATTAACCTAAATTGGCATCACCTGTACCTGCATGTTAAATATGCAAGCTTGCTTGCCAAGCTTTTAAATGCTGTGCATTGCCATGTGTGCCCCACTAAAGATTCTGGGTGCTGGTAGTCTAGACCGCACACCCAATGAAAATGATGGGCGTTAATAGAACCACTTCCTGGTTCTATTATCAACAACAAAGCTTACTTCAACTGCAGTGTTGAGGAGGGAGATCTTCTCTATTATTCAGTATTGCAGGCATATTTATTAGAAAAAAACAGTTAAAAAAGGATTGGTGAATGTAATCCAAATAGGATAAAAAAGTAGTTGGCAAAAAAATAGACCTGCTCATTCCTCATTCAAAAATGTTAATATATATATGTATATATATGATTAATGATACCTTATGATCAGATGAAACTGTATATACATGTGTGTGCAGGAAATTCATAGAAAAAGGGGGAAACACAGAAAACCATGAAATGAATGCTGAAATTAGTAAAAATCTAACAGAAAGGAAAAGGGACATAAATTGATAAAAATTGATAAATGAGGGGGTTCAGATAACTTCCAAACATCACAAATAATGTATATGTGGAAAAACGGATATATATGTGGAAAAAATGAATTTGGGCCACATAGGTCGCGCTCCTCTAGCTATCTTATTCACAATAAAAACCATTGCTTTAGAGGGTGTATCAACAGTTGTTTTGCATGTCCCATGAATGGAATCGTGAGCTGAATATGTTGTAAATTTGCCCCAAGGGATGTTGTCATTTAGGCCCTCAGTATGTGTTTTTTTTTAACTCTGTTTATTGCATTTCAAAAATAATCATCAATGCTACCACGCAGGGCAGCTACCGTATTGAACCAACTAGAAACAAGCTGCAACTGCTCGACACCACAGGGGGAAAAACAGTACATAGCATACCAGTAATATCAATTCACAGTCTAAGTGCCAACTCCCTGTCACAGACAACATTTACTCTGCTCCGGTTGGCGAGCCTGCCATGGCCTGCTGCTGAAGATAGTGTCGCAATGGCTCCCAAATGTCTTTGGGTTTGGAAGACGTGGGCAGTTCCTCCGCATATAACTCCAGGTTTTCTTTGCAGTATACCATGTCTTTGAGCCAGTGCGCAACCCTCGGCGACCGTGTCCCCCCCACGTAATGGCAACTCTACGCTTAGCCATCAACAGTGCAATACGTATATATTTACCCATGACCCCCTTCACATGAGGAACATAACATAAAAGGCATACCAACGGAGTACATTATAATGCTGTTCCGGACATTTCTTGTATAGTTTGTACCACCTGTCTCCAGAAACCTGCCACTCTCCCACAGTCCCAAGCAAGGTGTATAAAATCAGCTTCCAATCGACCACACCTCCTACATCTACTAGTATCCTGTAAACCATAGCCATGTAGACGAAGGGGCGTGTGATACGTCTGATGCAGATATTTAAAATGTATTATGCGGAGGTTTCCATTAGGTGTGAGCTTGCCTGTGAGATTGCAGACATGTTCCCATTCCACCAGCGTCATAGGAGGGGTCAATGTATCATTCCAGCGTGCAAGACTCCTATCTGATCCAGTGGGCGTCTCAGCTCGTATGGCCCTGTATAACTTGGTTATTAATTTTTTACGTGTAGGTGTAGTCAATAGTAACTGTAGGGATTGGAGCGCCGGAGGTTCGGCCGGGTAGGTATCATAATGTGATTTAATAGCATGCCTCAGTCTGTGAACAGTGAACTGAAAAAGCAGTGTAGGGTGAGCAACATACCGCAGATCTTCAGGGGTAAGAAAAACACCGCCTGGGTACAGGTCTTGCATGGTATTTATACCTGCTTCCCTAAGCAGTCGCAGCGGACCTGCCTCCTGCGTCACCGATAATGCTGCATGGTGCACCAGGGGCAATGCTGGGGCATATATGGGCAGTTTATTGGCAAGTCGTCCGATAGATTGCCAAGCTGCCACCGTAGTGTCTATTGTGTTTATTTCTGTTTTTGGGGTACCCCAGTGCGTGTGAGTGATGAGACTGTGCAAGGGGGCCGGAGAAGCGTCGCCATCTTCAACTGCCACATGTGGAGTAAAGGCGTGCGGGTTAAACCAGTAGTATGCATATTGTGCTTGAGCGCTTAAATAATAGATATAAGGGTCTGGTGCACTGAATCCCACTCTGGCATAGTCCAATGTAAGAGTATTCCACCCCACCCGTGCCTGTTTACCCCCCCAAACCAAGCGAAGCAATGCCGTTCGTAGAGTCTTGAAGAACCCTTGTGATAGTTTAATTGGTATGTTAGAAAAGAGATACAGAAAACGCAGCAGTACCACCATTTTTATAATCGCAATGCGATCCGCTAGGGACAGCGGCAATGCTATCCATTTATCAATTTGTTGTTCCAGAGAGAGTCTTGCCCGTCCATAGTTTTCCCTTATAACGACGTCAGGGTCTCGATGAATCCAGACCCCCAGATATTTGACCGGTTCTGCAGTCCAAACTATCGGATAATCTAGAGGTGGGGGAGGGGTAGCCGCCGTCAGAGGGATGATAATGGACTTTTCCCAGTTGATTGTGAGACCTGAAATCAATCCGAATCTGATGTATTCTCTTAGCACCTGCGCCAGATATCG
This sequence comes from Calotriton arnoldi, assembly GCA_963921515.1. Taxonomy (NCBI): domain Eukaryota; kingdom Metazoa; phylum Chordata; class Amphibia; order Caudata; family Salamandridae; genus Calotriton; species Calotriton arnoldi. The sequence continues at coordinate 131,520 of CAWUFW010017909.1, forward strand.
AGCCGGTTCTCTAACAAAAAGCACCATATCGTCGGCATAGAGAGATATTCCAACTGGACGGTTTTGAGCCGTGTCTCTGTGTCTTTGACGTATCACACATGCCAGGGGCTCTATTGCTATAGCAAACAACAGTGGTGATAGCGGGCAGCCTTGTCGGGTGCCCCGCTTGATAGAGAATGGCTCAGACGTTAGGCCTCCCACTCGGACCCTTGCCGACGGGTCAGCGTACAGTATCTTCACCCAACCCAAGAAAAGTAGGGGAAACCCCATGCGCTGTAAAATATGAAACATGTAGTTCCATTCTATGGAGTCAAACGCTTTAGCCGCATCAAGCAGGACGGCCGCAGCGTGCAGCTTAGGGTCAAGAACATGCATCATCGCGAAAATGGTCCGCAAATTGTGAGACGTAGATCGCTCTGGTATAAAGCCTGACTGGTCCGGTAGGACCAGACTCTGCATCAGGGGCTGTAATTTAGTAGCTAGGATCTTGGCGAGTATTTTAGCGTCAATGTTAATCAAAGATAAGGGCCGATATGAATCACAAGCGTCAGGGGGCTTATCCTTTTTAGAAGAGTAACAATTAAAGCCTGACGCAGGGATGGGGGCAGAACACCAGCCTCATGGGCCTCTGCATACATCTCCAGTAAGTATGGCGTTAAAAGATCTGTATACTCTTTATAAAATTCTATTGTTAGACCGTCGGGCCCTGGTGCTTTTGAATTTGGTAGAGCGTGGATTGCTGCTCTTATGTCCGATTCTTCTATTGGTTGACTCAGGTATTCCCTATGATTGTCCGCCAGCCATGCACAGGCAATGTCATTCAGATACTCCTCCACTGCGGATTGTGGAGTCGCCCCCTGTGAGGCATAGATATTCGCATAGTATCCTCTGAACTGTTCAACTATTTCCAGAGGATTGTAATGCTCCCCACCCTGAGAGTCAGTTATTTTGTTGATATGATGGTGATCCACTCGAGTTTTAATTTTTGCAGCTAGATGACGCCCAGGCCTACCACCCTCTCCGTATTTCCTGGCGACGGGCCTACGTGATATATAGCGAATTTCCGATTCCGCCACTGTGTCATATTCCAGAACCAGCTCATGAATGCGGGAGAGCGTGTCTGGAGAGGGGTTATTCGTGTATGCACTTTCTAGGGTTTTCAGCGTGGTCTCTATCTGGGTGAGTTGGGTTCTGAGATCTTTCAGTATGCCGGCTGTGGTGCTAATGCATACTCCCCTGATCGTCACCTTAAACGCCTCCCACAGCGTTGCAGGACTATCCACTGTGCCTTTATTAGCCTCAAAGTAGTGTTCGATCGCCTTGCGAATAGTGTCGTTATAAATTGGGTCAAGCAAAGCCTCAGAGCAAAAACGCCATGTGAAAGGGCGATGGACAACACTGGGGATATGGAGATCCAGTTGCACTGGATTGTGATCGGAGAGAGTGCGTGGATATGTAGTTACAGCAGATACCCACGCGGTCGCGCCCTCACTCAAGAGCCAGTAATCTAACCTAGACCAACTATTATGCGATGGTGTGGCGTGCGTGCCCTCCCTTGCTGCACCATTGCGAAGCCTCCAGACGTCCACCAGCCCAAACTCCACCAGTGCATTATTGATGCTTTGAGCCACTTTAGGTGTGCGAACACTTTGCGGGTTTGATTTGTCCACAGTGGGATCCAGGTATGTATTAAGGTCCCCCCCCACATAGTGGCAGTCTCGGGCCATTCTCTCAGTATGCCATACATTCGCTGGAACACCTTCGGCTCATCCGCTATAGGCCCATATGTATTTATGAGAGTTATCAATGTGTTCCCTAGTTTACCCTGCACCATAGCACAGCGCCCCTCACTATCCACGTGAGTCCTAAGTGGTGTAAACGGGATTCCCTTCTTTATCAATATTAAAACCCCCCGTGCATAGGAGGAGTATGAGGACGCCAGCTTGAATCCTGCCCATTTAATTGCAATGTGCGCTTCTGTAGCCTTGGTCAGGTGTGTTTCTTGCAAAAGGGCAATCTGAGTGCCATGGCGGTTCAAATATGCAAAGACCTGACAAATTTTTTTCGGGGTGTTCAGCCCTCTAATGTTCCATGTGATATATCTGTAGCGTTCACCCATGGGCCTCACCTATGCTGTTTGTCACATGTTAATCTAGCAACTGGCTGTCATGGTACCTTGTATGAAAAATGCAATCCCCAAATCCGGTGTCAATACATTCGCAGCTAACAATCTTCTGACATATTGCAACTAAACAGTTGGTAACAGTAAGATTAATGCTCCCTTCTGCCCACCCCCACCCACTACAACCTCCCAATTAGGTTGAGAATACAACCCCCCACCCTCCCAATTATTACCCGAAGCCCCCTATGAGATATCAACCAAATGGGGGATCACCCTCTGGGGGGGAGGAACGACGCCATACACCTACCAGACGGCAGGGTGGCCAGGCTACTATATCAGTACAAAACCCAATCCCGATCCTCTAGTTTCTAAGAACAATTAACTGTGCAATAGGGTGGGCCAATACATACTTATACTGTACTACCGGCCTGTTTCTGATACCATATCAACGCAATTGGGCTACAGGCCCTCATACAGTAATGCAGTCTATTATGCCCATGCACACCGTTATGTGAATAGACAACAATAGGGCTCATCAAAGCCATTTGCTTTCAGTCAGCATCACTGAGATTCGATGCCATCGTTGAACTTTTCGAAGCAACCTGAGGAGTCTTACGTGGACATATATGATTTGTGAACTTCCTAGCCGATTTAGAGTCTGTGAAAAAATGTGCTTGTCCATCATGAGTGATCTTCAGTTTGGCGGGGTACAACATTGCATAGGGCACAGAGGCAGACTGCAGAATTCTTTTCGCTGGCATGAATTCCCTACGTGCAGCTTGTACTGTTGGGGTGTAGTCTGGGAAAAAGGACAAGTTGTTGCCCTGATGAGTGATGGGGCTCTTAGCCCTTGCCTCACGGAGAATAGCATCTCTGTCCGCATAGTTGAGGAGTCGTGCAATGATCGGGCGCGGGGATGCACCCGGCACCGGTCGGGGCCCAAGCGAACGGTTAGCCCTCTCCACGACCATGACCGGAGAGAGTACCGGACCAAACAGCTCCCGCAGTAAGTTTTCGATGAAGGGCTCCATCTTCGAGATGGCTGTCGACTCTGGAAGGCGATTATTCTGAGGTTGTTCCGTCGAGAACGTGCCTCCAAATCTTCATTTTTCGCCTTTATTACCTCCAGCACCTTCTCCATATTGAGGATCTGCGTCCTGGATTCCGACTGAGAATCCTGGGTATCACACAATCTATTCTCCAGAACATCAAGCCGAGTTTCATGGACGTCTACCTTTCTCTTTACTGTGTCGAGGCTGGACGCAAGGGCATCAATCTTGCTATCTATAGTTTTAAGACCAGATCGCACTTCTAGCAAAATAGTCTTCATGTCCTCCTCAGGATTATCAGCACTGTCATTTGTACCCTGAACAGCACCCAGCTCCGACGACGATTCCATTGTGCGAGTGTGACGTTTGCTTTCGAACGGTATCTTGGGCTGTTTGGGGTCCGTCTTGCCCATGGTCTCGTGCTAGTCACAACACAGTTGGTCAAGCACGTCCGTGCACTATGCCCCGTGATGTCAAGCCACGTCGCCTCGCACAGGCCCGATCCAAGCCCCGGCCTGTGGACTCTGGTATGCGAGGTAGACTCAGCGGTACCCTAGTTGAGGTGGGACCCCAGCCTTTTTGTTTTTCCGCCGCTGTAGCTATCGGCGCAGCAGCCAGTAGTGTATGTTGCGCGTGTCCAACACCCAGAAGAACAAGGGCCCTCCTCCGCGGCGCAGCAGCCGGGCACACAACCATAGAAGGCAGCGGTCCGTCCCCCAGTATCCTCTGAAGTTCTCAGCAAGTGTCCCTGCGATGTAGTTGGCCCGTGGCAGCCGGCCCTCATCCGCACACCCCTCCACAAGTAATCCGGCGAGAAGCGTGAATGATTTGAGCAGGTAGGCAGCCCTCGACAGCTCCAGCCGATGCCACAGAGGGACCCCACCTAGCCGCAGCACCAGGGACCGGAGACCCTGCGGGCATGCACACCACTACAACGACCCCTCTCTGCCACTGCGGAGGGGAAGCCAGGCACTGCCCGTAGCCCACCTCGGGTGTCCCCCCCCGGCACCAAACAGCACAGCGGAGAGCCCTCCTGATTGAGGGAGTCGGCGAAGCCTAGGGTCTCAGTCGGGCCCGGCCAACTCGCGCCGCTAGCTCCGGGTCCCACCAGGCAGATAGGCCAGGCAAGACCTAGGCCGCGCCACCCAAGCTAGCCCAGTCCCAGCCCCAAAACCAGGCCCCCCGCTCTCGCCTTGTTTCCGATGTGCGCCAGAGGCCAGCAGGCACCGCCGCTCACTCCGCACATCCACACGGCCCTCCGCAGCAGGCATCAGCGCGAGGAGGCACCTCGGAGCGGCAGCCACGCGTCGCAGAGCTCGTCCTCCGTCTCCCGATGTCCAGCCGGGTAATTCAGCAGGCCGCTCAGTCCGTCTCCGCCAGATCAGTCGCGGGCACTCCTCCCGCATTCGCTGTCCTGCCCCACCGAGCCAAGCACCTGGCGTGCAGTCCGCGGTGCGGCAGTGTCAATCACCCCCTGGGGCAGGCATAGCTCACGCAGCTTCAGCGTGTGATGTGGCGGCCATTTTCCCTCAGGCCCGCCGCGTTAATATTCCTCTCGCCAACTCCGTGTTCCACAGCAATCGAGCCCCCAGCTCACAGCCGAGTGCTCCAGATGAGTCCGGCCGATGGTGTGCCCGGTTTCAGCGAGATCTGGTGAGTTTTAAGGATGGTATTCGTAGGATGTTGAGGCCTGGCCTGCGGAGCTCCTTCACCAGGCAGCCATCTCGCAACGCGCCGTAGCCACGCCCCCCTAGGCCCTCAGTATGTGTGTTCAACGTTTACAATATGTAAAAGCACAGGACTTAGAAATGTTGTTTTGTTTCTGTTTCTCTTATGTGTAGGCCTGGTAGTCAGATGACTACATCCTGAAGAGACCCTAACAGTCACACAGGGTCGAAATGTCGACAAGCCCTCCCTCTTGGTTATTAAGTGTAATTTAACTTCGAGGGATTTCACACTGACATCTGCAAACAATGTTATGAATTTTATCAATCAACGCTTACAACCATTGGGAAATGTACAGTGTCTTTTATCTATGTTCTTTGTGTATGTAATCACCATTGGAGCACTGTGTCCACTGCACCATGATCACTTATTTTGTTGATTGTTACACTTGATTGAACTTAAAACGTTAGAAGATGCAAGCTATATCAGTCCTGTGTTCTGTCTTCTTTGCAATTAATTTTGGCCTGATGAATAAGTCTGACTAACTCAGGGTTCCTCCTGAGACACGTAAGAACGTATCACCTTTGAATAAGTCACAAGGGACAATTGTTATATGAATACATACCTACCCTGGTCCACATGGGCAGATGGGGTTGTCTTTGTTGTCTAAACACAGCTTTCTAAAAGTGGCATTTTCAAAATTGTAATAAAAAACCTGACTTTACCATTACATTTCCAACTTTATCAAACATGACATAGCTAGCTACCTGATTCCAATTTGAAATTACTGCTTATTAAATGTAATAATGAATCTCCAATGTTATACTACGGGAGAGGTAGGACTCATAGTAGTAAAAAACAAATTCAGGAGTTTTTCACTACCAGTACATGTAAAACTAAAAAGAATGGGCCTGATTCACAGAACTAACTTACGTCAAAAACGTAAAGTTAGTACTTTTCGGTATTCACAGAATACACTTACCACAACTAACTTTATGTCCGCTCTCGGGCCGGAGATTCCGGCCCTGTGTTGGAATTTCCACCTCTGGGCCGGAATCTCCGCCTCCGGGCCGGAATACCCTCATTTAGGCCGTTTGAGCATTGAAACGGCCTAAATGAGCGTATTCCAGCCCAAAGGCGGAGATTCCGGCCCGGAGGCGGAAATTCCGCCACAGGGCCGGAATCTCCGGCCCAGCGACTATAAAGTTAGTTGTGGTAAGTGTATTCTGTGAATACCGAAAAGTACTAACTTTACGTTTTTGACGTAATAGTTCTGTGAATCAGGCCCTATATGTCCTACCTTTCAATTGCAAGGCCCCCTTCCCCATGGGCCACGTAGTGACTACCTTAGAGGTGACTTATATGTAATAAAATGGGAGTTTAGGTCTTGACAAGGGGAATTTATTGCCAAGTCGACTTGGCAGCTTAAAACTGCATTCAGGCTGCAGTTGTAGGCCTGGGACATGTTTTAAGGTGCTACTTAAGTGGGTGGCACAATACGTGCTGCAGGCCCACTGGTAGCATTTAATTTACAGGCCCTTGGTATATGGTATACCACTCTACAAGGGACTTATAAGTGAATTAACTATGCCAATTAGGTGTAACCCAAATTAACCATGTTTTAGGGGAGTGAGCACAAATACTTTAGCATTGGGTAGAAGTGGTAAGGTGCACAGAGTCCTAAGGCTAACAAAAATAAGTTCAGCAAAATGGAGGAGAGAGGCCAAAAAAATTTGGGAGAACACCACCCTAAGGCTGACAGGTCTACCAGCACACAAACATTAATGTGTGGATAATGTGTTTCGGCAAATATTTATCATTTGTGCATCACCAAGTAAAGTGTCTTGATTTGTTTTGATCCTATTAAAGTCTTTGTTTCATTCACACTCCAGAATTACCAAAAATTGTGCTTCATCTGTGCTTGCTCAATTGCTGATATATTTTCAAATGTGTATATTTAATTTACAGGCATTTAAATGTTGTGTCTTAGAAAAATACTGATATCCTACAGCCTTTCCTTTCACTTCATGTACCCCAGCAAGATTGTCACTTAGGTCACTTTTACAAAATCCTCTCACTTTGCAGTCAGAGAAATAAAAGTAAACACCAGTTTCTAAATAAGCAACAATTTGCCAGAAGACATACCCTGACATTTGACCTTTGTCTTTAAACAGGCAGCAAATGTGATAAGATAAACAAAAAAGTTAAAGGCATCTTTATTGCTCATTCACCTTCTGAACTCCAGAATGGTCATTTTGGGAGTGCTGCAGCACCCCCCCACTACTTCCAACGCCCACAGCTCTGGCCTGAAAGCAAGCTGAGCGAGTGAGGTAGATAAAATACTGCAAAGCACACACTAAGGTATATAAATAATCAAAAGTACTTCATAAAACAATATTCTGCTGACTTTCTCAGTTATGGGACAGATTTAGCACATAGATCGTTTACTTCACATCATGAAGGCATCGTCCTCTTGAAAACTACCTCTCAACTCTAGCTGCTGAGGCGACCTGTGGCAGCTTCATGAGCATGGTGGAGGTGTCTGGGTTCTAGAATAAAAACATGACCTCTCTTTAAAGCGTGTAGGTAATTGCAGAGGCCTTCTTCGGCCTCAAGAAAAGCCACAGGATCAGAGGTTAAAAATGGAGGTGGTATGCTACCAAAAATGTGGTAGCCTACCGACTAATATTTGCCAAATAGGTCTCTACCTACCTCTCCGTCTTTGTAAATATTTGTAAATTTCTATCTCGTTACCTCCCCTTTCCCTCTTTACCTCATGTCTCTCCCTACCTCACTTATCTCTTTACCTTTTCTCTATCACTACACCCCAACTGCCTCAAATTCACCTGTCCTGCTATGCCATTCTCATTACCTCGGTGTCCTTCTACTGTCTCCCAGAGAAGTATACACATAGGAAGAGGGAAAGAGGGGCAAGGTTGGAGAAGAGATCTAAAGAGAAAAGTATCAGTTTTGACCCTATAAAATGGTGAAAATGTACAGAATAGTGCTTAGATTTTCACTGTTGTAGCTAGAATGCCGGTTGTGAAGGGGATGTATTTCCAATTACAAATACTTGGCGAGTGAAGCTACAATTTCAAGCATTACATGCATATATTTTATTTTAGAATTAAGACCAAGTTCACTAAACATCCACAAATTCAACACTTATGGCACCCTGAGGGCGTGAAATAGCTGAACATGAAGATAAATGAAAAGGTGTTCCAAACAAGGTGACCCAAAATATACCTTGCCCAAGGCACGAAAAATCCTAAAGATGGCACTGCAGAGTTACTCTCCTCATTAATTTCTATCTGAATAGAAAGAATCCTTCCTAGATTAAACAATTTTTACATTACAAATGGTTAAACACGCTAAGCCTAAAAATAGCTATTGTTGAAAGAAGAGCCTGTCTCAGCATTTCCTATAAAAAGCAGAAATCAGTCTTGGCAGCTCTGACCTTTGAACCACGCCTTGCACTCTTGCTAAAGGAAAGACAATGCAGAATGACCTCTGAGCCGAACATCTTTGTAATGAAATGAGGTTCAGCTCTCTGCACGAGGCTCTGTTCGAGGAAACGGCTTTGTTTGTATCGCCTGATTAATAAGTCTTCGGGGAATCAGTAAGCACATTTGAGCACATTTGAGTTTTTTTTTTTAAATATCAGGAGTTTTATGGTCCGTATGAAGCCTAATAAACCAATTTTCGGTGGACGCTCTGTACGACTGTCCAAATACTTTCCATTTATGCTCCATGGGTTGTTTGCGCAGCACAGGCAGGCAGATGGGGTCATGGGTTTAATAAACCGTTTATTCAGGAAGGAAGACGGAAGGGATAGCCCGGGGCGGCAGTGGTATCGTCTTCCAATCTGAAACCATTGAAACAAAAGACACAATTATAAACTCCTGATTTGTGAGTAAGAAAAGACCAGTCTGAGGCCCTGATCCAATTTTCATTTCCATATCTATGGACACTTGCCAAAACTTTATCGAGTTGAGATCGCCCATGACAAAGTGTGCAGATGTTATGCTGATGGTGAAATAACATTTGATAGTTATGTATTTGTATATCATGGAGTCCTCTAAGGGGCACCCCATGGAAATGCATGAGATTATGTTTACACGGCTTGGCTGGACGTGGACATAGACAGGCGAACAGTGTTGAAAAATGGTTCTCTCTGAAGGGTCACCCCAAACTTTTTGCCTTCCTCCTCCTCTTTTTCTGACCTCGGTTTTGTTGACCTTAGGACTCTGAGCACTTTACCACCGCTCACCAGTGCTTAAGTGCATGTGCTTCGCCCCTTATCAAGGCAACATTGGTGTATTCACAATTAGCATATTTAGCTTACTTGTAAGTCCCTTATAGAGTGGTGTACCATATACCCAGGGCACTGTAGCCTAAATGCTACTAGTGGGCCTGCGATTGTGCCACCCACACAAGTAGCCTTTCAAACCTGTCTCAGGTCTGCCATTGCAGGGCCTCTGTGTGCAGTTTACTGCCACTTCGGCTTAGCATTTAAAACCCTTTGCCAAGCCTAAAACTCCCCTTTTATTACGGTATTCAGACAGAATATCGAGTTTGAAATGTAGACTTGCACAAATATCGAGTTGGAAATATCGTTACACAGAAATATCAACAGCAAGAATATCATGGTCAAAAACATCGAATTTAAGGTAAGAAATATCGCTTTTAAAAATATAGAAGTCATTAATATTGTTTGCCAAATATAGTTGTTTAAAATATCGACTTTTTAATTAGTTATGTATTTGAGTTTATATTTAAATGTATGTGATGTATGTTTTTCTGTTTAAGTATTGTTTATATTTTTTAAAATATGTGTTAAATTTTTAGTAGTTATCAATTTTATTTTAATTACATTTTGCGTTTATTAGTTCCGTAGCGGGTTGTGGGTTTATAGTGAAATCGGGAGGGAAGTAATTTAATTATAATAAATTAATGATTATTTTTTATTTATTAATATATATTTAATTGAGATTTGTTAGTGTTAATTGTGGGAAGTAATTTATTTGCAATTAATTATTAATTGGTTGTTAATTAATATTAATTAATTAATTGATAATTAATTATGGTAATTGTGTAATTTTTTTAGGTGCGTTTTGTTGGGTTTATAGGGGTAAAGGGTGGGAAGTAATGTATTTTTGATTAATTAATAATTAGTTGTTAATTAATTGATTGAAAATTAATTATGGGAATTGTGTAATTAATTTTAGGTGCGGGTTGTGGGGTTTATAGGGGTAAAGGGTGGGAAGTAATTCTTGCTTAATTAATTAATAATTAGTTCTAAATTAACATTAATTAATTAATTGAAAATTAAATATGGAAATTGTGTAATTAATTTTAGGTGAGGGTTGTGGGGTTTCTAGGGGTAAAGGGTGGGAAGTAATTTATGTTTAATTAATTAATAATTAGTTGATTAATAATTTGAATTAATTAATTGATATTTAATTAGGGTAAATGTTTATTTTTTTGTGTTTGTGTTTTATTTTAATTGGGGTAAAGGGTGGGGAGTGAATTAATTTTACTTACTTTATAATTAGTTGTTAAATACAGTTAGTTTTTTAATTGAAAATAAATTTTAATTGTGCAATTAATTTTTTTACAGTTTAATTTTAGCTGTGGTTTGTTGGATTATAGGGGTAAAGTGTAGGAAGTTTATTAATTTTTATGAGTTTTAATTTGTTTTTTAATTAATAATATTTCTTTAATTGGCAATCAATTAGGTTAATTATGTAAGTACATTTAATTTTTTTTTAGATGTGGGTTGTGAATTGTGTGGTGTTATAGGGTAGGAAATAAAAAAAAGTAAATTTATGTAATAATGAATGATTTTGTTTCTAAATAATTTCTAATTAAAAATATTAATATGTTTGAAAATAATTTTTTATTTTATTTAATATAATATTTGTAGGTATTTGTCGTATGTATTTAACATTATAATATGTTTTATTTAATTGTAATATTGAATATATTTGTATTTTAATTTTTAACATATTTATATATTTATTTATTATTTTATTTTTTAAATATTTTTGTTGTTAATATTTTGTTTGTTTTTAATTTTGAACTGACTGGAGTGAGAATATTAATTGTTACCCCTCCGCAATCCAACACTTTCTCTACTGTTGCATTGCATGGAGTGGGAATAGTAAATTATATCCCGCCACTATCCAACACTTTCCCTACTGTTGCACTCATTGGAGTGAGAATAGTCATTTTTACCCCACCGCAGTCCAACACTTTCCCTACTGTTGCACTCATTGGAGTGGGAATGATAATTTTTACCCATACGCTATCCAACACTTTCCCTACTGTTACACTTATTTATTAATTTATAAAGCGCCAGAATCGACCCCCGAAGGGGTATCTCTGCGCTCGGGACGGGGCACCTGAGAGGAACTCACTGCTAAAAATAGAATCAAAATCAGGAGCAGAAAAGAAAAGTCTTGAGCTGTTTCCTAAAGAGGGAATATTCCGTGCACTGTCTAAGCTGCACAGGAAGCTTATTCCAGAAACAGGGGCCTAAATAAGAAAGAGACTTCCCACCTTGTCTGGACCGTTTGATTCTAGGCACTGCAAGGAGGGATTGAGATCCTGAACGGAGGGACCGCTGAGGTATATAGGGAATACATTTATCTGTAAGATAGCTAGGGCCAGAATTGGACAAGGCCCTGTGTATGGTGCAACAGATTTTAAATTGTACTCGTTCTCGTATAGGGAGCCAGTGAAGCTTAGAGAGCAAAGGCCGAGAGGCTGTCCTGGGTGGGGCGTTCAGGATCAAACGTGCTGGCGTATTCTGAATAACCTGCAATCTATTAAGAGCAGCCTCATTAGCACTCAGCAATAGGCTGTTGCAATAGTCCAGGCGGCTTAAAATAAGCGCCTGGGTTAGCGTTTTCCTGGATGAATAAGGAAGCAAGGGAAGGATGCGACGCAGTAAGCCCAGCACATGGAAACAGGAGCCTGCTGTCTGTGCAGCGTGCTCCTTCATGGTAAGGGTCTGCTCCAGACGAACACCCAGGTTTTTTACACAGGACTTAGGGGCGGGGGCGGTACCCAGATCTGTGGGCCACCAATTGGGGGTCCACAGAAATTGAGCCTCCCAAAAGCATAATCTCCGTCTTCCCCACATTGCACTGAAGAAAGTTACTCCTCATCCACTGCGCAATGTTTCTCATTCCCAAAGAGAAAGCAGCCTGTACAGAGGGTGTAAATTTTGCGAATGGAAAAAGCAGCTGGGTATCGTCCGCATAGGAGACGGGGATAAACCCGCTACTCCTTAACAGATTGGCCAAGGGAGCCACATAGATGTTAAACAAAGTCGGGCTCAAACAAGAGCCCTGTGGTACTCCCTTGGACAATTCTGATACAGCGGAACGATACGGACCAAGGTTAACCGCCTGCGATCGGGATGAGAGAAAACTCGTCAACCACTGTAAAGCCAAATCTCTGAGCCCAATCTCCTCCAATCTCCTGAGCAGAATCTTATGGGAAACTGTGTCGAATGCGGCGGAAAGGTCCCACAGCACCAGAATCATAGAGTGGCCTCTGTCTAGGGTCATCCTGATGTTGTCGGTGACCACTAGTAGGGCTTATTCTGTGCTGTATTTGGGGCGAAAGCCTGATTGAGAAGAGTCAAGACTACATGTCCGTTCGACATAGGACATAGTTGGAAAGATGGATGTTAATATGTTTCTCCAATAGCTTGCCCAGGAACGGAAGGAGAGAGATGGGCCGGAGATTGGAAAACTCAGTTAGCGGGGCCTTGGTGTTCTTTCGGATAGGCATAACCTGTGCTGTTTTCCATTCCAGAGGGACCGAGCCTCCTCGCAGAGAGAGATTGAGGAGATGTGCAATGGAGGGAGACAGGTGACAGGCGAGAGAGGTAGTAATTTTTGCCGGGATACAATCCAGGGGGGATCCTGATTTAATTGAATGGATCAATGATTCTACCTCCGCCTGCGTCACTGGGGGAAAGCTTCCCAGTGATTGAGTAACTGTCAGCCCAAGTGCTTTGGGAATCGTAATCGAAGGGGGATGATATCCTGATTGGATTATTTTATCATAGATGGTCTCAATTTTTTGTGTGAAAAAGATGCTAATGTCATCACATAGTTTTTGTGTCGGGGCTATTAAGTTCTCGCATGCTTTGGGATTGGTGAAGGACTGAAGTATGCGGTATAGCGCCTTGGGGTCATTTTTAGCCTGATTTAATTGTAGAGCTATATGAGCTTTACGTGCTGCCCTAATTTCCCCATGATACTTAGCCAAAGCTATATAAAACCGCTCCTTATCTTCCTCCAAATGGGTAAGGCGCCACCGTTTTTCATGCTTCCTACAAATTCGTTTTTCGGCGCGAAGTTGAGGGGAGTACCAAGCATTCTGAGGATGCTTAGGGGAGCTAGGAGAGGGTTTCAAAGGAGCTAGCTGGTCCACTTCTCTAGAGACTGCCAGGTTATATTTATCAAGGGCCTCTTCGATGTCATCTAATTCCGATATCCGAGGCTCTTCAAAAAATTGAATGAAACCCTCTGGCGTAACTTTCTTCCACTGTCTGAAAAGGGGAGGGATATCATGTGTGATGTGAGTTCCTTTCCCTGGCGCCTGAATGCAGAATTCAATTGACGCATGATCAGACCAGGACATAAACTGGGGAGATTTACAGGCAACATTGAGGGAATTAGAAAAAATGATGTCCAGTGTGTGGCCAGCTATATGTGTAGGGCCTTCGTTGAGCTTGGTCAAACCTAGAGTAGTCAGTGGGAATAGTAATTTTTATCCCTCCGCTATCCAACACTTTCCCTATTGTTTTTTTTCTTTTTTTTCTAAATGTTTTTATTTGTATTTTGTACCAAACAAAAAATGAAAGAAAGCATATCACATTCGGTTACAGTCGTGCAGTGGCGTACATATACAATCCACATCACATATAGTCCCACATCATCATCCCTTCGGGCGACTCGAACCTGCAAGTCCCACCCATTCACCGTTCTTCGCTGCAGTGTCTCATGTTTCTTCCCCTTCTGGAGTGCTCGGGGACGGACGAGCCGGCAGTCATGGCTAGGGTTAAAGGAGGGACCTCTTAAAGGCCCGCTAACCGTCGCCCAGTCCTCCATCTAGCCCCTAATATGTCCTCCATTTGCCCCATACCCTACGGAACTTTCTCGGGCAGCCTCTCGCCTTGTATGTGACCCTCTCAGCCGCCATATACATATCCATTCTCGGAGCTGGGGTGTTGCTACCGCTCCCCATGTTCTGGCTACGTTCCGTTTCACCACCACTAGAGCTAACATGGCGAAAATGAGCTGCGGGCGGCCTAAATCTACATCCCCGGGTATGCCCAACAGTATGAATTTAGGGTCCAGTGGTAATGTTGTTTCTAGAACCTTGCTCAATTCCCCCAACACCTTTTCCCAGTAGGCCTGTATTTCGGGGCAGTCCCATATGGTATGATAGAAATCTCCCTGTGTATGGCCACATCTCAGACAATTTGGGTCACTGACGCGGCCCATACGGTGAAGCCGGACCCTATCATAATAGACTCTGTGTAGTATCTTATATTGAATGAGACGGAGACAGGATTTAATGGCCACCTCTCGATGGTGCATTAAGGCTGCTTCCCAGTCTATGTTCTCAAGTGTACCTAAGTTTAGTTCCCAGGACTCCCTCAGTCTCCCCAACCTGTCTGGTGCATTATTATTCAAGGTCTGATATGTCAGTGATACTGCCTTAGTGAGTACGTGTTCCTGTAGTAGGCGCCCCTCTAATGGTGCAGACTTCGGCAGCGAGGAGGATAAGGAGCCCTCCTCCTGCCAGGCATGTCAAAGTTGCGCATACTTAAAAAACTGGGAGGTGTGCAACCCAAAGTCTGTCTGCAGCGTGCGGAAACTTTTAAGTTTACCCTTGGCTATGATGTCCCCTATGGTAGAAATGCCTATGGCGTCCCACCCCTCAAAGCCCTTCAGTTTGTGGACTTCTTTTAACCAGGGACAATGCCAAAGAGGTGTCTGTTTAGTAGGTTTGCGAGCCCACCCCAGTGCCTTCGACGCTCTGTCCCATACCTCTAGCGTGACTTGTGTGGCCGGGAGAAGTCGTCCCTTACCCCGTCCCCCATAGAGATAATATATGTATGTGCGGTTCGCCATAGTGTCTCTTTCCAGCCTATAGGTGGGGTGGTCCGCCACTTTCCCTATTGTTGTACTCACTGGAGTAGGAATAGTAATTTTTACCCCTCTGCTATCTAACACTTTCCCTACTGTTGCACTGACAGGAGTGGGAATAGTAAATTTTAACCCTCCGCTATCCAACACTTTCCCTACTGTTGCACTCACTGGAGTGAGAATAGTAATTTTTACCCTTACGCTATCCAACACTTTCCCTACAGTTGCACTCATTGGAGTGGGAATAGTAATTTTTACCCCACCGCTATCCAACACTTTCCCTACTGTTACACTCAGTGGAGTGAGATTGGTAATTTTTACCCATCTGCTATCCAACACTTTCCCCATTGTTGCACTCACTGGAGTGGGAATAGTAAGTTTTACCCCTCAGCTATCCAACACTTTCCCTACTGTGCACTCATTGGAGTGGGAATAGTAATGTTTTACCCCTCAGCTATCCAACACTTTCCCTACTGTTACACTTATTGGAGTGGGAATAGTAATTTATACCCCTCCGCTATCCAACACTTTCCCTATTGTTGTACTCACTGGAGTGGGAATAGTAATTTTTACCTCTCCGCTATCTAACACTTTCCCTACTGTTGCACTGACTGGAGTGGGAATAGTAAATGTTATCCATCCGCTATCCAACACTTTCCCTACTGTTGCACTCACTGGAGTGGGAATAGTAATTTTTACCCCTCTGCTATCCAACACTTTCCCTACTGTTGCACTCACTGGAGTGGTAAGTTTAAGTTTAAGGATTTTGAAATAGTTTAATGTTTTAATTTATAATAGAATGTTTTTTTAATATATTTTAAGTTATTGGATATATATATATATATATATATATATATATAAATGTAATTTTTTATATAATTTTAAAATTATAAAATAAAAAATAGTTTAATAACTGTTTTAAGGTAAATACATATATATATATATATATATATATATATATATATATAAATTATGTATGTGTGTTTAACTTTTTTTAATTAAGTTTATTTGATATATTTGTTAAAATGTATATTAAATCTACCTTCTTTAAAAAAATTTTTTTATTATTTAATATATTTAATATTTTTATTTGTGCACTCAGCATTTAAAAACAGTTTGGCGGGCGAATTTCCCTTTGTGTGTGAACAAGGGCACTTTGTGCTTGAAACGCGTCGCAAGGGTGAGAGGAATAAAAGATCTTACCTGCTACTGAATCTGGGTCCGTCTCTCTCTCTGCTCGCCTGCTTGTCAGCGTGGAGGTGCGGGGAGTGTTTGCTGTGAAATATATATATATATATATATATATATATATATATATATATATATATATATAAATCGATATTTTGTACAACTATATTTTTAACATCAATATTTTTGTACTTACCTGTGTAAGTATAGGGAGTCGATATTTTTGCATTCTATATTTTCTATCGATATTTTTTACATCTATATTTTTACATCGATATTCTGTCAGTGAACATTTTATTACACATAAGTCACCCCTAAGATAGCCCATAGGGTAGGGTGCCCTGTAAGTAAAAGGTAGTACATGTACTTTTAAGTTTTGCATCGCCAGGTAGTGAAAAATACCTAAATTTGGTTTTCACCACTGTGAGGCCTACTCCTCTCATAGGTTAACATTGGGAATTTCTAAATACACTTTTAAGTTGTGATTCCTGATTAGAAAGAAGCAGCTGTTTCATGTTTTTTATCTTTGGAATGGTATTACTAAATTCTCCTTACTGGTGAAGTTGGATTTAACAATACTGTTTTAGAAATGCCAATTTTAGAAGGTCGACATTTCTCTGCACTTATAGCTCTGTGTGCATTGCAGCCGGTCTCCAATACACGTCTGGGGTGAGTGACAGCTACACTTTGTGCATTCCCTCCAGACATCCACAAACACAGGAAGGCTAGGTGTGTCTGAGTACCCATCTACATACACCTTCATTCCGATGCCTCTTCCTGGGCAGGAAGGGAGGAAGGGGCTAACACTTCAAGGGGCAGTGGCCTGACCCCACACAAAGAGCTGATTACCCCCTCCCACCCCCACAGGTAGTTTAGGGCCAGGGCTGAGTTGAAAGGATACTTGTGCACTTCAGAGACTCTTCTTTGAAGTCACCCCCACTTCAAAGGCACATTTGGGTATAAGTACTGGGTCTTTGACCCCACCAAAACAGACTCTTCTGGATCTACAACTGAAACTCAGTCAGAAGAACTGCTGTGCTGCTTAAAGGACTCCTTGCTGGAGGTCCAGAGAAACCGAGACAGGCCTATGGGTAAGGGGGAAGGAAAGGGTCCCCATGTCCCTTCTGAGAAGAGGGAGGGAGGTTCTGGTGGGCTGTGGCCCAGGGCATTCAATTTCCGACCCTGCTGCTTTAATTGTTCTCAACTAGGACACAAGCAGGGTAAATCTGTCTGTCCAGAGAACCCACCCACTGGTGGCCCATGTGGGACAGGTCATAGACATGCCATGATCTCTCTCAGTTGGGAAATAGACTCATAGGGTGGTTGGTGATCCCTCGGGGGGGAGTCGTCACTTACACCAGGTGGGAGTGAATGAGGTCCCAGTCACTGCTTTGAGGGATACTGTGGTTAGCCAAACCATGGTTGTGGAAAGGCTAGTCTCCCCAGAGCAGGACACCGACCAGGTGCGTAGAGTGATTCCGTCCCCTGGACCTGACTTTTTCTGTCCTGTGGCCCTGGTGTCCCTAGAGTGGAGTGGGAAGGTGACCCAGAGAAGGGTCATAGCTAGTCCCTAGATGTCCATTGACTGCATTCTGGGGAATGAGTTGCCTCCAGTGTCAGGAGAACTGGGATGGGCGGCTGCCACAGGCACCTTGACAGTTCAGTTTTCTGTGGGTACCACTCCCAAACAGAGGGTATAGAACCCCGGATTCACTCCCCCTGACTCCTGTTAAGCCTAAGGGTACATACCCTGGGCTAAAGGACCAGTTTCAGGATACCACCCCATAACTGGTAAGGGGTGAAGTGGAAAAAGGGGCAAGACACCTGGGGCTACTGTCCTCCACTCTGAGAAACCACAGAGGACAGAGACCCCTGGATGGCCTGGCTCTTGACACTGACATCTTTCAGTGACCTTTGTTTGGTGCTGTCCTTGTGGACAGGGTTTTCCTTGGGTTGAAGACAGAAGTCATATCCAAGGGGTGGAATGGGCCACATCACTTTGTTTGCAATGCTAGTACTGTCTACCTACAGGGATGCATCTGTGAGCACATTTTCAGTTAGATTGGCACAGATGGGGTCCACAGATAAGGAGGATTTCTCATGGGTTAGCTCAGTGGCCCCAGAGGGATCCTACTGGGTTTAGAAAGGCATAGAACTGGCAAGTGCCCCTGCATTAGTGGTCCATGGTCTATGTTGTATCACCCTAAGCAGGACATTCCATCAAGGTATTGATTAGTCTACACTGGCTTTAGCCTGGAGGGAAATGGCCCTCTTTGAAGCCTCACCCCAAATATTTAGTTTTCCTTCTGTTCTTTTTCTGACCTAGGTTTTGTTGGCCTTAGGACTCTGAGCACTTTACCACTGCTAAAGTGCACGTGCTTCTCCCCTAAACACCCAAACATGGTGTACACACATATGGCATATTTAGTTTACTTTTACTCCCCTTGTAAAGTGGTATACCTTATACTCAGGGCCTGTAACCTAAATGCTACTAGTGGGCCTGCAGCACTGATTGTATCACCCACACAAGTAGCCTTTCAAACCTGCCTCATGCCTGTCACTGCAGGGCCTGTTTGTGCAGTTTACTGCCACTTCGACTTCGCATTTAAAACCGTTTGCCAAGCTTAAAACTCTCTTTTTTTATACATACGTCACCCTAAAGGTAGGACATAGGTAGCTCATAGGGCAGGATGCTGTGTAAGTAAAAGGTAGGACATTTACTTTTAAATTTAGCATGTTCTGGTGGTGAAAAACACCTAAATTCGTTTTTCACTATTGCAAGGCCTACTTCTCTAATAGGCTAACATTGCACATTCCTTAATACACTTTTAAGTTGTAATTCCTGATTAGAAAGGAGCAGCTGTTTCATATCTTTGGAATGGTATTGCTAAATCTTCCTTACTGGTGAAGTTGGATTTAAAAATTACTATTTTAGAAATGCCACTTATAGCTCTGTGTGCCTTGCAGTCTGTCTTCAATAAACATCTGGGTTGGGTGACTACCTACTTTGTGCATTCCCTCTAAACAGCCACAAACACAGGAAGGCTAGGTGTGTCTGAGTACCTATCTACATACATATGCATTCTGATGGCTCATCCTGGGCAGGAAGGGAGGAAGGGTCTGACACATACATTTCAATAGGAAGCGACCTGACCCCACACAAAGGGCTGATTACCCCCCACAGGTAGTCTGGAGCCAGGGCTGAGATGAAAGGATACTTGTGTACTGCAAAGACTCTTCTTTGAAGTGAAGCCCACTTCACAGGCACATTTGGGTATAAGTACTGGGTTTCTGACCCCACCAAACCAGCCAGTTTTGGATCTGCAACTGAAACTCTGTCAGAAGAACTGCTGTGGTGCTTAAAGGACTCCTTGCTGTACTGCTGATCTGGAAGGCCTGCTTTTGTATTGTGCTGCCCTTCTGCCTGCTGCTCTCTGAATCTGCTGAAGGAGAGCTGGACTCTACCTTCCCATCCAAGTGTGCTCCAAGGGCTTGTTGGCTTGCCTCCTGTTATTGAGACTCAGGGAAATCAAAGTATCTACCCCTGCTCCTATGCCTGGTTGACTGGAAGTGGACCCAGATACTTTCACCAGTAAAATCGACACATCTCTTTTCTGTTGGAAGCAGAATCGGCAGATCGACCCTGTTGAGGGAGCAGAAATCGATGCCTCGCATTTGGGGCTCGAGCAGCTTCATCAGACCTGCCGCATCGACCGATGCATCGCCACCACCACTGAAGGCTGATCAACACATCTCTTCCACAAGCGTTGAGAAACCTGGA
The DNA here is from genome assembly GCA_963921515.1 of Calotriton arnoldi. Lineage (NCBI taxonomy): Eukaryota > Metazoa > Chordata > Amphibia > Caudata > Salamandridae > Calotriton > Calotriton arnoldi. Next base: position 151,500 of record CAWUFW010017909.1, read on the forward strand.
ACATTGGCTTCAAAGTCAATGTATCGCGGCTCTGGCGCTCGCCTTCGGAAACCAACTCATCACCATCAACGCGTGAGTGAAATCAATGCATCCCTTCGACTGCGGGAGTAACATCAACGCATCCATCCTGCATCTTGTGTTTGCGACCAGGATCAAGGTACTCTGTTGCCCGTGCCTGCCTGCCTGCCTGCCTACTATACCTGGCTCTGTGCCAAGCTACCAGAGGGTGAGCACAGGTTATTTTTTAGTGTGCATCTAGCTTACCTTGACTATGATTTGTGATTCCTGCTTGGACAGGGTGCATACCTCTGCCAACCAGAAACCCCATTTCTAACAAACGGAATATTGCAAAAAGGAGTGCAACATTTTTAATAGGTTTTAAAGTGATAGATCAGCACTACTACAAAGACAAATTCACAGCCTTTTGAATATGGTGTACAAATAGTCCAATCGTTCCCAGAGCTGCAAATTGTTTTTTTTTGCCAACCTGAAGCCTAACTTCCCGCTAATTTCTTTCTGTTTGGCAGATACCTTTTTGTGCCGCCTATAGCTCCTCAATATGGCACTGGCAGTTGAAGAGTCACCTTTTAATCAGAAAAAATCCCTCCAAATTAAGGCCTGGTCCCTATGCTTTTCCATTAGGCACACAAACAGAAACATGCAGAATCTATCTACTTATTGACATTCATGCATACATGCATACACAGCAACAAACAGTCCTACATCAATGCATACACAAATGAACACATGTACAAAAGTACAACCATGCAGACAATCAAACCCTGAGGCACCTACACCGGTGCATAAACAAGCAGTCCTCATGGTAGATGCTCACACACTAACACACACAAAAACGTAAAAACACCCCCACAATCGCAAAAACGTACAGTACCAAACCACACACACAGAGAGAATGCAGGCATGCACACACCAGGTAATGGGCTGACAGATAGACCGACGGATGTGCAAGTAGATGCGAGTTCCATGTCCATTTAATCTTGGGTCATTTTGCCACAGAAAATTACATTTGAGATGAAGTAGAGCAAAGTGTTGATGCCCGTTCATTTTGGTCTTTTCTTGAAGAAATGCATTCTTGCACTGTAGGATAAATAATTCACTCTGTATGCCTATTCAGTGGTCAAAGTGTAAATGAAAGGTAGTGCATCTGTGAATAAAAGAAACAATATAGATGTGAGGGGTAGGCTGATTGTTTCTGTTGCCCATTCCCAGTGGGTTCTTATTCTTATTTCAAAGAAATGTTCCCTCTTTTCAATATTGATGGAATACTAAGTGATGGCTGGCAAAATTGAGCACGCCGTGCCTTGAGAATTATAAAGTAATGAATAGCCAAGCTTAGCCTGGTGGCCAATCTGGGCAGTAATTTAGAACTGCTCGGTGAAAGGGTATATGTCTTGTGGTGCACTGATGAGGCTGCATTTTACTAGGAGTGTAGTCCTATATAGCAAGTGGCCCCCAGATAGACACTCCTTGTTGCACTCCAGATTCTGGGGATCTTAATATCCCTGCTTTGCTTAGCTCATCTAGGACGATTTCGGGACCTTATCTACTGCAAATGCAGTTTAAATTCAGGATGCTCTCTCACCTACATGCCTCATTGCTTCTGTCGATCCAACCGGATGCTCGGTAACACCATTGCTGAAGCGAATCTGAGGTCCCTGTATTACAGAATATAGTGGTACAGAGCTTGGCAAAATCTGCATAACGTGACTGAGTCACATTATGGTGCATGCTGCCACTCCAGAGGATGCACAGCTATACCTGCTTGCTCCTAGTGGTGCCCACTATGCCACCTCAGATTAGACTCATCCATATGCAAATCAGCCTTGGCCCTGATCCAATAGGAACAGTCCAGCCTGAACTGCCAAGCCAGATCCCCTCTGAACCGGAGCACAAGCAACTTAAGACTGGTTTCGGCTTTGTTGAGCCCCTTCAATTGGGTGCAGCTTGGTTCCAGTGGTACAGTGAGCACGGGGCACACATCTGGGCATACCCATGGCTACTTAGAGCATTACAATAAACACTCAAAAAGTAGTGAGGGGAATGCTTGCAAGTAGTTCAACCACTGGCAATTGCTCCAGGTGGCTTTTCCAATCCATTGTCTTTTGCCCACTGTGCCACTCTAGACAAAGGGCCACCAAATCTTTGCTGACCCTGCTCCTCATAGGGACATTCCACTTCTAACTGCCAGGAGAGGCCCCAGAAGGGAACACAAGCAACTTCAGACCGACCGGTTTCAGCCTTGTTACCATATGAGTTAGGGCAGGAAATCAGTTACAAGCATGGAGTACTTAAGATGTAATTTTGAGGAAGTTCAAGGTTGGTATTTTTCATATTGCCCAGTACAGGTTCTCATGTTGTGCTTCACGATATGAATAAAGTAATGCTTTATCCTTTCTAAGTATATAGAGGTAGACTATTCCTTTTGATTTTGGTTGTTTTTACAACACATTATGTCACTTAGTGCTTTTACAACAAATGAACTTGATAATGCAGATAATGGATATGAAATTAGCATTAAAATAAATTTATTATAAACTGATTATAGTTAATCATTGTGTTTTATGATTATCCTATTTTGAAAGCGTTATAATAAACTAATGTTGCATTTGGGGTGGCAAGATTGCTTAATGTGTTAGGTATATATGTATAACCTGTAGCAATTTATGCCCAGCAAAATAGATCAAGAATATGAAGAGATGTAAGAATAAGGACCTATTTCTAACTAAAATTGCTGAAATATGAATGTATTAAGTTGAATTTTCAATACAGGCTAAACATTACATTAGGAGAAATATAACTAAAGAAAATTCATATGTTGATAAATATTTGTAAATCGATTGTTCAATTTAGGAATTGTTGAAATTTATATCATGTATTTTAACAACATGAAGCAAAGGACTGCTATCCATGTGCATTTTTAGTTTAGCAATTGATGATACTACTAAGCTTGTTAACACTACTGGGTAATCAAATGGAATTAATCCCAAACCATCTAATTTAGATTTGCTACTGCAATTCCTCAGAATAATTTTTCCCACTGTCATCAAAGTACAAAAATTTCCAGAATCCAGACTTTCAAACTGAGCCTTATATCAGACCACAGAGACGTCTTCCTATACCTTTCATCTATACTCCACAGGACTGTGACTAAAAGTTTCAGATATATGCCTAGAAAACGCCCTTGGCTGGATATCCACATGGGCGAAAACAAGTGGTGTCTGCTCCTTTACCTGTATCATTCTAATCACTTGGTTGGAAATAAATCATGGAATTTTGCACATGATCTCTGGAATTTGGGAAATGTATTCCAAGAACTGAGTTACAATTAGCAGGACCTGTCTCTTTCCACACTTGTTACTTATATCATTGTGGTAGCAACTTCATTAAAGATTAGCAGCGGGTCATCTTCTTTAAGATTATACTCACTTTTGCCTGATTCGCCTGCATTTTGAGGCAAGCAAAAATGTGTAGTATTCCACATACAGTTTCACCACACTGTTCACCGTTTCTTCACAATTTTGGTCTGACATTTGTCCGTCATCTAGCATGAGTAGTAACCCTGCTGTATCAGAGCACAAGGGGGGTATCACACTTAACAGTAGTAACAAAAAACCTTTCCCCCAATAGTTAGAAATAACCCTCTATACCAATAATTTTGTCCATCTCTAATACTGTGTTGTTAATTATCACCAAATATCACTGTGCCACACCAGCAGTAGCTGTAGCCTAGTGTCAACTGTGTTGGAAGAGCTTGATGGAGTCTTGTGGTTCATGGAATCCACTGCCACTGGGGAAAGCTGTTAACAAAGGGGTTGTAGCTATGCCGGGGACTAGTCTGACTCTACAAATTTTTTGGTGATAATAGGCGGATTGAGAAACTAGCTTGCACCCTCAAACTAGCATGCTCCCATGTTTTTGTGGATAATGCCCCACAGCAGCTGTATACCACTGCTGCCAAAGACATGGTATGGGGTGGCAGTAGTATTGGGTGGGTCAGAGAATAGTCAGAGAATAGTCCTGTGAATGTGTCTCTCATGCTCACCTTTCCTAGTACACTCAGGCAATTGCTAGGTCTACCTGACCCATCCCTTTCTCATCACAAACCTTTTGCCAAGCCTAAACATTGCTTTTTAATACATATGTCGCCCCTATGGTAGGTCCTGAACAGCCCATTGGGAAGGGTATAGTGTGCTTAAAAAGTTGAACATATACTTTTAAGTTTTTAAGTTTTACATGTCCTTAAATGTGTTTTTCAATACTGCAAGGCCCATCTCTCCCATAGGATAATATTGGGTTTTCTTATTACATTTAATAAGTGCTAACTTTTGATTGGGAACTGGCAGAAATATCATGTTTGGCCTCAAAAGAGTTGTAATTTAAAATCCTCTTTAATGGCAAAGTCGAATTTTAAGTCACAATTCTAAAAATGCTACTTTTAGAAAGTTAGCATTTTCTTGTCCTAACCATTTGGTGCCTAATTTTTAATTCCGCTTGCGGAATTGGAAGAATTTGGTGATGCCACGTTACTCTTCTAATGTGGAGTTCTGGCCAAATTACTTCTCTTTTTCCCGTTTGAGCAATGAGATGACAGCGTGAACAATGCAAGGATCCAGCAAGTGAACTGCTGAGCGCAAGCAAGATTTGGTGTCCCCATGCATGATTTGTGGTAGCTAGGAAGCCTTCTGGTACGATTTACTGATGAGAGTGGTCGCTGGACTAGTCGCAGTCAGAGTGCTGCTTCGTGGGTAGATTTTCTACTCTAGCGGCAGTAGAATCAACTTGAATGGCCACGTGCTCATGCACACCATGTGTTGCTGTTCAGGCTGATTTTTCAGCATGAAATTAACTACCGGCGCTTAATTGCGGCGTGGGGTGCATATGTTCTGACCTTTGGTGGTACTCTGTGGAATCTCGCTGAGTTTTTATTTAACTCAGCGGAATTCCATGGAGTGAAATTCCTTGAGTTCCGTCTACCTGACTGTTCCCATGAGGAGCAGGGTCAAGACTGATTTGCTTTAGGCCCGGGCATAAAACTCCGCTCCGCTTGCGAAGTTTGCGGAACTTGGCAACTCTGCGTTCTGCGGAGAATGTGGAGTTACCGATAAACTCCGCACTCTGCAACGAAGCAGAGTTTTTTTTTGTTAGTGCACTCAAAATGCCTTTCGTGTGCGGGGGAGTGACTTGCCGAGCACTCGCGATCACCCACGAGATTTTCAGAGCCGTTCGCAGAGTACCATGAGATTTGCTAGCTGGCCGCATGCTCCAGGGAGATTTTGCTGTCGCCAACACGTCATTCGGGTGCGCCAGTGACTTCCGGCAGCTGTTTTCTGCTGTATGCAATCCCGAACGTACAGGATCTACCATGGCTGCAATCTCTCTCCCCGAGAAGCATCAAAATCTTCCCGAAATGACGATTTGGAGTCAAAAACCTCCTCAAATGGACCTTTGGCATTGTTTTTTGTGTGCGAGGAGTCCTTTTTTAAAAACTTTTATTCCAACTGGAAGGAAGTGCCCCAGAGTCTACAACTTCCTGCTCCTGTCCAGAAGGGGCCTCCCAGTGCTTTGTCCATCTCCTGGTCACTTTTCATATGGATTTGGAGCTGGAAAATCACTCTTTGTGTTTGCTGCATATACCATTGGATTTAAGGACTTTGTATTTGAGATTTCACAAGTAAGTTGAAAAACTGGTGTTGTTTGTTTGATTGGGGCCATGCACCTGGATTTATTTGCACTTTTAATCAATTTTTAAAATGTATTGTGGTGGGTGGCCTGTAGTTTCAGTAAGTAGGGGCCTAGTTATTTCTTAGAAAGTAATTTTTCTTCTTTTATAAGGGAAAAATGTTGCACAGTTCACTACATTTTCTCCATTTAAAAAAAATAAATTTGCAGTATTGATTTAATTCACTATGTGGCCTAGTCTGCCAATGGGCCTTCCAGTCAGTAGGCCCAAGCTATTCATGGGTGCATGAAACAACTGTTTTTGTGGTGTCTGTTGAATTGAAACATCATTTAGGCCATGGATGGATTTGGATAAAAATGCAAAATGTTTTTTTTGGTGGTATTTCACATTTTTCTCCTTCCTGCAAACAGTGTTTAGGTAGGGTAATGCCTTTGGAGGATTTCTAGTCCTGTTAATTTTCATTTTTGGCATTGCTGAATTAATGTTGTGCTCCCTGTGTTACCAATGCCTCCTTTGTCTGACCGGTGTGTGTGTTTGCCACAGGCCACCATTTGGCTTTGTTCTCCATTTGGACAGGGACCATTTTGTATAGTCAGTGTTCATAGGCCTGCATGTGTTCTTTGTTTTCCAGGCCTCCTGCTTGTTGTTGTGACCATGTAGCTGGCGGCCATTTTGTTTAGGCAGCCAGTGTACTTTTTCCGTAGGCCTGCATGTGTTCTTGTTGTGGCCATGCCTCCTTGCTTGCTGTTTGACCACGTGGTTGGTGGCCATTTTGTGTAGGCAGCTAGTGTGCTTTTGCCATAGGCATGCATGTGTTCTTTGTTTTCCAGGCCTCCTGCTTGTTGTTGCTTGTAACCTGACCATGTGGCTGGCGGCCATTTTGTGTAGTCAGCCAATGTGCTTTTGCCATAGGCTTGCATGTCTTGTTTGTTGTGGCAATGCCTTCTTGCTGGTTGTTGTTCTAACCATGTGTCTAGCGGCCATTTTGCATAGGCAGTCAGTGTGCTTTTGCCATTGACCTGCATGTGTTCTTTTTTTGTGGCCATGCCTTCTTGTAGGTTGTTGTCATTTTTTTGCATGTGATTTTTCTTCTTTTGTAAAGGAAAAATGTAGTACATTTTCTCCATGTTTTTAATAAATTTGCTGTATTCTTTTAATGCACTATGTGGCGTAGTCTTCCAATAGAATGGGCCTTCCGGCCAGTAGGCACAGTGCTAGCCATGGGTGCATGAAAAATAAATGTTTCTGTGGTGTCTGTTAAATTGAAACATCATCTTGGGCATGGATAGCATTGGATTAAAATACAAAAAGTGTTTTTTTGTGGTATTTCTTGTTTTTTCCCCTGAAAACAGTGTATAGGTAGGGTAATGCCTTTGGAGGATTTGTGTTGTTGTAAAACTATTTAGCCCTATTGATTTTCGTTTTTGGCATTGCTGAATAACTCAATGCTGTGTTCTCTCTGTCTAACTAGAATATGCAATGTTACATCGCATGCGCTACAACGCATGCGATTACAACGCGGTCGTTACAATGACCGTGTTGTTACAACGCAAACCATTACATCGCAAGTCGTTTCTATGACTTCCTGTAGGGGGCGCGCTGGACTTAGGAATAGTATAATTTACTATTCCAACTCCAGCGTGTGCATCAGTAGGGAAGGTATTGGAATAGTAAATTATAACTATTCCTTAGTTTAGCGCACCCCCTACAGCAAGTCGTAGAAGCAACTTGCGATGTAATGGCTTGCGTTTTAACAACGCGGTCGTTGTAACGACCGCATTGTAATCGCATGCATTGTAGCGCATGCAATGTAAAAGCTGTTTCCCGTCTAACTATGCCTCCTGTTTGTGTTTGCCATAGTCCACCATTTTCTTTTGCTCCTCATGCCATGTGGCCAGGGGCCATTTTGTATAGTCAGTGTCCATAGGCCTGCATGTGTTCATTGTTTTCCAGGCCTCCTGCTTTTTGTTGCCAGGTGAGTGGTGGGCATTTTGCATAGGCAGTCAGTGTGCCTTTGCCATAGGCCTGCATGTGTTCTTTGTTTGTGGCCATGCCTTCTTGCTGGTTGTTGTTGTGACCAGTGACCATGTGACTGGTTGCCATTTTGTGTAGCCAGCCAGCAGTAGCGGCCCGTGGTGGGAGTGCTGCCGGGCGGTGACGTGGGGCGGGGGAGGGGCAGGGTGGGGGGTAGTAAAGTACGGAATACGGCCATCTAGAGGTAAGTAGACATATAAATAAATAAAACGCATTTCGTTGCGCGCGCTGCATCGCCAAATGCGATGCAGCACGCGCAACGAAATTCGTTTTATTTATTTATATGTCTACTTATCTCTAGACAGCCATATTCCGTACTTTACTACCCCCCACCCTCCCCCTCCCCCGCCCCACATCACCGCCCGGCAGCACTCCCACCACGGGCCGCTACTGCCAGCCAGTGAGCTTTCCCCATAGGCCTGCATGTGTTCTTTTTAGTTTGTTCCCCATGACTTCTTGCTTGTTGTTGCTTGTGACCATGTGGCTAGCGGCCATTTTGTGTAGCCATCCAGTGTGCTTTTTCCATAGGCCTTCATGTCTTCTCTTTTTTCCCAATGCCTTCTTGCTCAGTGTTGTTGTTGCTGACCATGTGGCAATGGCAGGCAGCCATTTTGTGCGTCCAGCCAGTGTGGCCCTTTGCCATATACTTGCATAGATGCCGGTTGAGCAATGAGATAGCAGTTTAATAAATTATTATTATATCTTTGAGGAAAACTTCACGTATTTATAATTTTTTTATTTAAATTCTTTTCAATTTTATTTTCTAATTGTATTTTTTTGTTATTAGTTGTTAATTTTTATTAATGTAACTTTTTATTTATTTTTTACATTTTTAAATTGCTATTCTTTTTTAAAATGTAAATATTTTTTGAGTTTTTTTTAACCATTTTCAAAACATATGGCATAAATTAATCAACCCCATGTCTGCTATAGGTGCACATTGCACAACAGCATTCATTGTCTAAGGATTATTCCACTGTCATTTGTCAGCTGCACCTCCCTCAGTGCTACATCCCACGTGAAGCACATAAAGCAAATAGTTACATCTGTATGTTGTTGTTGTTGCTCTTTCTTATCCTTCCTGAGTGTCCACCATGAAAGCTTATGTTGGTGTGGTTTTCCATTTTACGAATGGATACACTGTATTGTTTATTATTTATAATAAGAGTAACCATTGACCACACTAAATGATATTGTTTGTTTGTACTACTAATTGAACTGCAACAATGTCACGTTTAACTGATGTTCTTCTTGCTTCTTTTATTTTAGATGCACAAGAGACAACATCACCCATAGTACTGCCAGACAGAAGGCCTGTGCATGATGTGACGTGTGACCCACACACCACAGACATCTCTTCAACTTGTGAAGCTAAGTGTCACTGCTAACTGACAGCTTCAAAATGGCCCCAAAGAAAGGTGCTACCAGGAAAGTGGCCAGTGAGAAGGAGGAGCTTTCCACCACTGGTATGTCGACCCAGACCATTTTCGGGGAAAAAAAACTGTGCCTGCTGCACCTACCTCTGGGAAGCAAGCTGGGAGCAGCACCCCCCCATCAGCAGACCCACCCCAACCTAGGCCCAAGCCCATGTCTGTCACAGAGGCAGCCAGTCTAATCAGAGCAACGCCGACGAGCAGTGACGTTGAAATTGACTTATCTCTATCGCAAAGTAGTACCCAATCATTGCAGGAAACTCAGAGAATGGACAACAACCACAGCCGCAACCACCAATAGTAGTTCCTCCCGAAGTAGGAGCAGTTCAGGAGATTGAGCTTCATGCTGAGGAAGTAGAAGAAGCCACTCTTTCAGAAGATCCATTGTCTTCCAGATCTCCAGCAAGAAAAAGGAGGGTTAGTGTATCATCTTCTTCTCCAAGCCCCCTTCCGATGATCTAGACACCACTTGGATCCCGCCTCAGTCTGAGAGTGAGACACACCACGAGAAGCTATGGAAAAGGAAGGTTCCTGAAAGCCTTAGACTTATGGGTACAGATGTAGAGGAGGAGGATGATGATGAGCCAGTCATCATGGATGTTAGCCCAGCCCCAGTGGAGACCGATGTTACCCCATCCCAACTTGCTGTGAGGGATGTGGCACCACAGATACCACCACCGCCAGCTGCCATATTTGCAAAGTCCCGGCAATGACCTACATCCACAACCACCTCAGTAGAAGTAGGTACTTCAGAGAGCCAAACATCAAAACACCTACCTACCGCTAGTTCATCCAACATTGGCAGTGGCACCAGTGTCAGAAAGTTGACCTCCCCAGTTTGCGACTTCTTTACGGTTAGCAAGCAGGAGGTGAACATTGCCGTATGCTCCATGTACGGAGCAAGTGTTAGTAGGGGTAAGTTTGGTACAAACTATGGTACCGGGGGCCAAATAACCCATTTGAGAAAGCACCTTATGATCGAGTGGGAGGCGCACCTTAGCGGCCCAAAAACTGCAAGTGTTGGTGAAGGGGGTGAAAGGCTGAGCAGGGAATCCAATCTGATCACGGTGGCAGGTGAAGAAGAGGAAGACATTTTTGTTATGCAAAGTAGCCTCTCCCTAGCAGTGCAGTAGTATCGCCCACATCAGCAACATCCCAATGGCACAAGACTCGGGTCAAGACACCAAGACAAGAGAGGAAAGTGACTGCCCCACTGAAACGCACATTGAGCCTACCAACGCCTGTTTTCAAGAAGTCACCTGCATCAGTGGTACCAGAACAGAAAAAAATCCAGGCTACTATTCCTGGCATGTTTAGGCAGGAGGGGCTGTATGAAAGCAACCACCCACTGGCATGTTTGTACAACGCAAAGCTGTCTAGAAATGTTATACAAAAGGGGATGATGGACGGAACGTTTGAGCCAATCAAACACTCACCCCCAGTCAACTGATCTGGGTTTAATCCATCATCATTCTTTAGCTCACTCCACCACCCCAGTTCAGACATGGCCATATGCAAATCAGTCTGACCCTGTGCCTCATGGGAACAGTCCAGCCCGAACTGCCAAGCCATGTCTTCCCTGGACCGGAAACAAGCATCCTAGGACCGGTTTCTGGCATTCCAGCCGTCATCAGCCAGGCTTGCTTGAATCCAGTGGCAAAGTGAGCAAGGGACCCACGTCTGGGCATACCCCCGCCAACTTAGGGCGAACAAAGCGATACAAAGGGGATGATGGACGGAACGTTTGAGCCAATCAAACACTCACCCCCAGTCAACTGATCTGGGTTTAATCCATCATCATTCTTTAGCTCACTCCACCACCCCAGTTCAGACATGGCCATATGCAAATCAGTCTGACCCTGTGCGTCATTGGAACAGTCCAGCCCGAACTGCCAAGCCATGTCTTCCCTGGACCAGAAACAAGCATCCTAGGACCGGTTTCTGGCATTCCAGCCGTCATCAGCCAGGCTTGCTTGAATCCAGTGGCAAAGTGAGCAAGGGACCCACGTCTGGGCATACCCCCGCCAACTTAGGGCGAACAAGCGATACAAAAGGGGATGATGGACGGAACGTTTGAGCCAATCAAACACTCACCCCAGTCAACTGATCTGGGTTTAATCCATCATCATTCTTTAGCTCACTCCACCACCCCAGTTCAGACATGGCCATATGCAAATCAGTCTGACCCTGTGCCTCATGGGAACAGTCCAGCCCGAACTGCCAAGCCATGTCTTCCCTGGACCGGAAACAAGCATCCTAGGACCGGTTTCTGGCATTCCAGCCGTCATCAGCCAGGCTTGCTTGAATCCAGTGGCAAAGTGAGCAAGGGACCACGTCTGGGCATACCCCCGCCAACTTAGGGCGAACAAGCGATACAAAGGGGATGATGGACGGAACGTTTGAGCCAATCAAACACTCACCCCCAGTCAACTGATCTGGGTTTAATCCATCATCATTCTTTAGCTCACTCCACCATTCAAGCAAGCCTGGCTGATGACGGCTGAAATGCCAGAAACCGGTCCTAGGATGCTTGTTTCCGGTCCAGGGAAGACATGGCTTGGCAGTTCGGGCTGGACTGTTCCCATGAGGCACAGGGTCAGACTGATTTGCATATGGCCATGTCTGAACTGGGGTGGTGGAGTGAGCTAAAGAATGATGATGGATTAAACCCAGATCAGTTGACTGGGGTGAGTGTTTGATTGGCTCAAACGTTCCGTCCATCATCCCCTTTGTATCGCTTGGTCGCCCTAAGTTGGCGGGTATGCCCAGACGTGGGTCCCTTGCTCACTTTGCCACTGGATTCAAGCAAGCCTGGCTGATGACGGCTGAAATGCCAGAAACCGGTCCTAGGATGCTTGTTTCCGGTCCAGGAAGACATGGCTTGGCAGTTCGGGCTGGACTGTTCCCATGAGGCACAGGGTCAGACTGATTTGCATATGGCCATGTCTGAACTGGGGTGGTGGAGTGAGCTAGAGAATGATGATGGATTAAACCCAGATCAGTTGACTGGGGGTGAGTGTTTGATTGGCTCAAACGTTCCGTCCATCATCCCCTTTTGTATCGTCTAGAAATGTTAGCACTGGATCTCCTCCCTTTTTCTTTTGTAGAAGGGGTGGGTTTTCTTGAATTTGTGGCAGCCATCTGTCCGAAATGGAAGATTCCCAGCCAGTCATATTTAACCACAGCTGCTGTTTCAGTGCTACATCACGACGTGCTGGAATTGGTTGGACAAGCTTTGCAGCAGAGTGCTATTCACACTATCCACTTGACGACAGACATGTGGACCAGTTGCCAAGCCACTGATTACATGTGCATTACTACACACTGGATCTCTTATGTGGAGGTTAGAGAAAAGATATCTGCAGGTGTTGACACTGCTGAGAGTTTTTAATGGCGCTCGGAAGCATGCAACAGTAGCCATGCTCACCATGGAGAAATCCCATACTTCTGTAAACATTTTGGAAGACTTTAACAACAAGGTCTTTGAATGGCTGCGACCAAGAGGGATTAACATTGGATTTTTTGCCACGGATAATGGCAGTAATATAGTTAAGGCCATGGCCGATGGTGGCTATTTCAGGGTCCTGTGTTTGGTGCACTGCATCAACATCATTGTACAGGACTTTCTGAAAAAAGAAGACCAAGTAGGCAACTTAATGTCCACCTGCAGAAGAATATGCACTCATTTCAGCCATTCATTTAAAGACTGGAAAAAGCGTGATTATAGAATGCCAGCTAAAGTACTCATACAGGAGGTGCCAACTCAATGGAACTCGACTTATTACATGCTTGAACGTCTGTTTGAGTTGTACAGACAAATCAATGAATATGTCATTCAAAGAGGGGATGCAACTGTGAAAGGCATGGTCATTGCGATGGCTGACAGAGATGCTGCTTCCTTTTGAGGTGTTCACATGGGAAATCAGCAAGGAGGACAGTACCATGGGCAAAGCTATCCCATTGTTGCACATGCTACAGGAACAGCTAAAGGAAGTGTCTGCAATGTAGGCAGGTGTGGAGGAAAAAAAGATGCGTATGAGTTGATGGAGAGCTTAGTCCTTCGGTTATCTGTCAATGCAAGGGTGGAAAGAGACATTGTGTCATCCAAACATTACATCTGTGCCACAATTCTTGATCCACAGTAGAAACCATTACTGTCCACTTTCATTTCTTTTTCATACGGAGATGTTGCAAAATACAAAACATGGATAGCTGAGCAAGCCAGTGAGCTAGAAAAACAATGGACGGGAATTAGAGGCCCACTTCTCCAGGGCACAGGTTCTGTAGAGCAGCCTTCAAGTTCAGAACTTAAGGGCAGTGCTGTTGGCTCACAGCAGCCAAAACCAACAACAGGAACACCATCAAAAGCAAGAACAGGATCATCAGCCCCAAAATCTGCAACTTAATGTTTTCTACTGGCAGGGCTTAAGTCCAGTGCTGAGGCGAAGGCAAAAGAGGTAGAGCACGGTGGAGCACCAATGACCATTGAGCGGATGGTCCAGGCCTATCTGGGTGACTTTACAGAGGTCTACCTTGATCAAAACCCATTGGTGTATTGGTATGGGAAGAGGCGCCAATGGCCACTGCTCAGCAGGCTGGCAATAAACTATCTGGCTTGCCAGGTACCAGTGTCTCTGGGGAGCATGTTTTTAGTGCTGCTGGTGCCATTGTCACAGTGACAAGGACCACGTGGAGAGATCAACCATGATTAAAATGAATCATCACTTTAAACCACCAGATTGCTCCATACCTGAAGTACGACAGGAGGAAGATGAGGGAGACTGAGGCCATGGAAGTAGTGTGTTAGATGACCTACTTCTGGGTGAACCACCTGAGTTTGAGGATGAGCTCTACTTCCCTGACTACTAGGCCTGGGCCAACAACCATAGAACTGTCTCTCTCTATAGCTGATCTGCTTTCTTTGATGCCCCCCCCAAAAAATGATATTTCATTTTATTTATTTGTGTCTGGTTGACTAATTCAGCCCACCCTCTTACTCTTAGACACATTTTATTGTCTTATTGGAGTTGCAACAGTGTGCAGTGAAGAAGTCCCCTTCCCCACCCATTTCCCTCAAGGACATTGGAGATACAAACAAATTTGTGCCTGCCTCCAACCCTGGGCCGTGACTATCTATCCTTCCCTAGTTCATTATTCCCCTAGCTGGACTGCCCCATATTATTTGATTTAGACTGTCCAATGTCTGTTTTATGAACAATAGATTGGCAATATAGCAGGGTGACCATGCCTGAATTAGAAGAACAGGTAAATGGCGCATGCATTGCACGCTGACTGATGGTTGTTTGTGAGTGTGTTGAGATGATTCATGTGGTGGCAGGCAGTGACACTGGGTGTTTGTTTATCTGTAACTGTTACATGTAAATGTGTTTGTGATGATTTACAATGTTGGTGGCCTACTGACCGCTGATAATGTTTTCCTTGAAGGTGATTTTTTTCTTCCCCTTTGAAAGTTAGCGAGATTTGTTTGCTGATGTCGGGTCCACTCCACACTGCTTTGTTTTCTGCTTTATACTCCTCAAAGAGTCCAACCCAACCAGTCCCTTTAGAATACATAACACAAACACAAATCTAGTGTACACAAAAAATTACTCAATGTTTCTCTTCTTGTGCATCAACAGCATTGTACTACAGGTTGATCAATTGCATTTGAGTCGGGACACAGTCAGTACAGAGTTGGACACCTTACTCGGAGTCAGGAAGATCAGGGATGATGGAAGGACTCAGGGCGTGAGCGTGACTACTTCAAGAACTACCACCAAAAGAAGGACGTTTTCAACTCTACTGAAACCAACCTATTTGGTGATGTCTTTAAAGTGGCCTACCCAACTCTGTGGAGTGGTGGTGAGTGGTGACAGCAGTGTGTTGATTTTACTTGATTTGGAAAATGCAATGTTGCTGGGAGTGTGTGATCAGTGACGCCTGGCTCAAATTTAAAGCTAAGTGGTGGTTGGGTGGGGGGCCTGATGTTGTAGACAACTGAAGACAGACATTTAATCATGAATGATCATCACATTATGCACATGCTGTAACTGTTAGGCTACATATTATTGTTATGTTTTATGATGATGAATTGATGGTCATGACAGTTGCAAGTTTGATTAGCCCTATACCAATAGTTACATGCAGCCACTTTTGTGTGATTTTTGGTTGTTGTAAAATTGCTCTCACCTAATTGTTCACACACCAGTCATAAAATGAATGAGTGCAAAAAGGACTATTCTTTTCATCTCTATTGCGCTGCCTCTGAGTCTCCTCAGTGCTCTCCTTATGAAGTTTAACTTCTTTCTTTCTCCTTGATTCTACAATATCATTTTAGTTTTTCAATCCGCAGGCCCTCTTACCCTGCACCAAACTGGAAAAGCAAGATAACACTCACGCTTACCTTACCGGACCGCATCCGCCCGGCACCCACGATTGATGGATAGTCCAAGAGGAATGCAGATGCAACTTCCAATTTGGCCATACAGTATCATTTTTTCTTTTAATATTCATTAGAACTGTGTGTGTTGTTTGCTTGACTCCTACATAATGTGTAATATATTTGCTATCTTTCAAAGCTAGGTAACACAGGACATTTAGATATATAATGTAACTTGGATCTCTCTGGGGGCAGACGGTCAATTTGGTTTGGTTTGCATTTAAATTATCTGTACTCATTCCTTCGTTTACTTTTTCCCTCATAACAAATTTGTGATGGTTGTATGCTCATTGCCCCGATGAATGTTGTAATTTTGTAGTGTTTGTCTTTGTCAAACCTTTCCCCAAATTCCCCTTTCCATCCATTCATCAAAAACCCTTAACTCTCTTCCCCCAGGCTGTGTGATTTATTGAGGTGTGGCTTAATTTACTCCATCAATGGATCACACATTTGGTGGGGTGGATGTGGTGAAAACAACACCAATTCAGTGCAGAATCTTCAGTTTTACTCCTATTACTGAAGCAATAGTCCACACTGGCTCCAGTTACCCACCCACACATAAAAGTGGTCGATATTTTACTTATGGACGAACATCATTCATCAGTATCATCATTCAGGCATTGAATGTTGCGTTAAATGCTTAACCAACAATAACCATATCCTCTAGACTTTAAGTGCTCCTTCTAACGAATCACAATGCAAGACTAAGAGTCACTTTTGTTTCCTCAAAATACTAGCTCACCAACCATTGCTCTCTAATTTAGTTGTCATTCTGAATCAGGTATTCTTTGTTGTGCGCTAGTCTGGTCTTAATTGTTTGTAGAGTTATTAATACATAACACACTAACTTAGTAAATTTCCAAATAGTTCCCTGCCATGAATAATCCAACTGATTAATATCCTACAGTTGTAATTCACCTAGGTGGGATTGGATCCTGACTTCCGATTCCTGCACTATTGTTAGTACACTAGCCTGCTACTACTACCACCACAGCACTTTTGGAAACCCTGCAGCCCTCGCTTCTTCCTCTATTCGGTAAGAGAACTTTAGTTTGTTGTTGTACTAAGTTGTTGTAGGAAAGGCATTGGCAAACCCCCACACCTCCTTTAGTGGTCAATATAGTTGCAGACTGCAGAGACTAGGAGAGTAGTATGCCAAAAGTACCACATAGGCATAGCACATACCTAATTGTTGTTACACTCTATTAGCAAATTTTAAAAATACGTTGCGCTAAAAGGCAGCTTTAAAAAGTAAAACACCCTCAAAGACCTTGATTAGACATTAGAGGCATAACTAAAGAAATGTAAATATATATTTTTCTAGACAAAGACAAACCCACCCCTTCCACCCACCCCAACAACAATTGGCCCACCCTTCTCCCCAAACAAATAAAATATCCCCAACAGTGTGGGTGGTTGGATGGCAGGAGGCTGCCTGCAGACTGTGGCACTGATGCTGGGATTGGGAAGCTGAACGTGCTGTGGCCTGGCTGGGTCCCTGGGCCGCTGCCACCTCTTGTTCCTGGGCCATCAGCTGCTGGTACTCGACCCGTATCGCGTCCAGCTTCAGCTGTCGCAGCCAGGCTGCTACATCCTGGTAAGATGGACAATGTTGACCAGGAGTAGCTAGAAAGAAAAACAAATTGTAAACAATGCTTTGTCACTCTGTGCAAAAAGACCGCTGCAGCCGCATCCCCGCCACTGGCATCGCCGTCCCCGGCACTGGTGGTCTGTGTGGTTAGAAAAAACATTTCACATTTATAATTTGAGATGACAGAAACGCCTCCCCTGTTTTCTTCTAAGCAAAATATAACCACAAGACAAAACATCACTACAGTTTGGTTACAGTTTCTTAATCTTCTATCAAAATGTAAAACATCACTTTGGGCATTTTGTTGGTTGGCAATCAATTCAGCTTTATTCGGTTAGATAATACACAAACCATAAAAGCAATCTAAAATACATCAATCTTTGCTGCGTCTATTACAAACTCTAAAAAGGAACATCCAAATTCATTAAAAAGAGAGAAAAGGATGAAGAAAAGAAACTCCACACAAAACAAGCCGTAATACCACCTTGAAAAAACACAAGTTTCAATATTTCAGGAATCCTTTCGAGATAAAGAAAGACCCAATATATCAAATAATTACTTCCATTAAAACCTTTAAACATAATAAACAGTTATTAAATATTTGTAAGGATATCAAAAATAAAAATAATTAAAAAAAGTCCAGGTTCTTAATTCATAATGCATTCTATTTCAGGTATAAGCAAATTCATTTCAGGCTACAAACTTCGTTCTCATAACTCAAAGCCTGAAGATGAGAGTTATTATTACGTATCATAATTGATGTCTTGATGTAAGTCACCACTGCATTACAGATTCTTATGTTTGCAAGACTACAAATATACTCAAATGCTACCTTATAAGAAAAAAGTTTCTCCTTTAAAAACAGCGGTCGTAAAAAGCATTTCCTAGGATTCTTATAAAAACCACAAAATAACATAAAGTGCAAAGTTGTCTGTTTTGAAAAACCATTACATGGACACTTAGGAAGATTTTGACTCCATCTTCTCTTTATCGGGAAAGCAATTAAAAAGTGCAGAAGTCCCATCCTCAATCTAGTTAAATAAAATCTGTGCCTTATATTGGTGACCTGTAATAAATTTGTAGGTATTCCAAGGCCAAACGTCCGGTCCATGTAAGCTTTAGTTATCGGTTGCTGGTCTGCTTTTAGGTCCCTAAACAATTTCCGTTTTTCCAGTAATTTATTCTTCAGGTCTTTTTACAATGACTAGCTATTTGATGGGGGTTTTTAAAATCAGGATTTTGGTCACATTCATCTAGTAAATTTTTGATATAGAGTAACCACGGTATTTTAGTTCCATATTCATGTGCGATACAATCTTTAATAATATCCTGGGTAAATTTGGTACCTTCTTTACTCCAGATACCATGCCAAACATTTACGCTTGTTGTGCCTATAAAATCATGTATATAAGGGGCATCTAATTCTTTATGGACACTAAACACCGGGGTTGAACTCGGGACTGCTAACAATCTTCGCAAAAATTTATTTTCTTGTATGTAAAGAATGTTACAATTTTCTCCTCCCCACAACGTAGCCCCATAACAAGTTCCACTAAGGCACTTACTTTTATAAAGGGTCATTATTTCCCTAACGGGCTTATTTCCCATTTTTTTTGAGAACCTGAAGATTGACTCCGTTATTCTCATAAACTTTAACTTACTGTTCTCAATATGGGCTTTCCAGCCCCCTTATCGAAAAAGTCAAACCTAAATATACAAAAGAATTTGTTCTACTAATAGGGACATTATCGATATGATGATTCTTTGTTTTGGCTTTCCCTTGTCCACAGACCATTGTGAAAGTCTTTTTAAAATTAATTAATAAATCCTTGTCCTGCATATATTTAGCAAATCTATCGATCAAAGTTTGTAGCCCATTCGCCGTTCTTGATTAATACACAGCGTCTGCATAAAGTAAGGTCGGGACGACACGTTTAGCCACTATAGGGGCATCCGCATTTAGCTTCTGTAGTTCTTCATCCACACCGTTAATATATAGTGAAAATAATAGTGGCGCGAGTACGCACCCTTGCCTAATTCCTCGTTTCACTCTAAAACTGGCAGGGCATTCCCCGTCTGGCCCATAGCGGACCCTTGTAGTCAAATGACTATATATCTTTGAAAGATATATAATAATATCTTCCGGGGCGCCCATTTTAGTTAATGTCTGCCATAATTTCTTGTGGTTTACCAAATCAAAAGCACTAGTTAAATCAATAAAACATAAGTGTAGATGCCCTTTTTTTATAAGTGTATATTTACTGATCAATAAATGTAGGTTGATGCATTGTTCTATCGTACCTATTTCCCTTCTGAACCCAAACTGCGATTCTGTAAGGATCTTTATTTCTTCCACCCAAATTTCCAATCTTTCTAGCAGTATTCTTCCCATTAGTTTTGAAGTAGTATCAAGAAGGGAAATAGGGCGATAGCACTTAGCATCAGTTCTATTACCCTTTTTAAAAATTGGTACAATAATACGCTCTGTCCATGATTTGGGTATTGTACCTCGACCAACCGCATTAAAAACATTTTGTAAAACGGGGGCCCAGAGGCTGGAGTCCTGTTTAAAAAAGTCTATTGGGACCCCGTCTACACCCGGTGCCTTACCATTTGCACAACGCGCTAATGAAAGAGTCACTTCATCTAATGTGATATAAGATAGTTTTGGTGAATTAAAAGTGATAAAAGTTTGATTTTTGGATAATTCCATAACCCCTTTGATATTAATTTGTCCTATGAAAGAGGGCGTTTCATTTTCTTCATTAAAAACGTTACTAAAATGGCAAATCCATTCTTCTGGCTGCACAAGACTCTCAACTTTAGTTGCACAATTTTCTTTAAAAAAGGGTGATTTACAATTTTCCAAAATAAAGAGGTATCTTTTGTATTTGCAGCCAAAATAAGCTTCTCCCAAGCATCTATCTGAATATCTTGTTTTCTTTTTGCTAGTGATTGTTTGTACAAAAGTCTCCATCTTTTAATAAGTTCATTATCTCTAGGCTTACTTTTTAAGGCATTTTTTAATGATTGATTTGCCTTGGTACATTGTGTATCAAACCACCCAATTTTTTTCTTTGTCTTCCTCTTACTCTTAATTTTCAAACCTCTTGAAATTTCTTCAGTGATCTTACAAAAAGAGCCCATAATCTGGTTATCAGTGCAATCAACCCTATTACAAATTTCTACCTCTTGTTTACATCTACCAATTAAGTCCTCCATAAAAACTTTTGGGTCTACTCCCGACCATTTGATAGACACACCATTTTCCCCTGAGTAGAGACAAAGGGGGCTAGACAAGGGCCACTATGGTAAATGTCATTCATTCTAACCGTTAGGAGGAGTGGGTGATGATCACTGACACAAACTATTTTCACCTCCATATTCTCTATTTGTTCTAATGCCTGTTTCGAGATTAGAATGTGATCAATAATTGAACATTTACCATGGCCATCAAAGGTCGGCAATTGAGATGATCCATCAGGTAGGTATTGGTCTAATAAATCCAAATTGTGTTTAGGCATTACTTCATTTATGGATTCACCGTAAGGATTATGAGGGAAATGGGAGCTACTATCACCAGACTCATTTCCATATCCACAATGGTTTCCCTCTAAAACACTACATTTTTTACTATTGAAATCTCCGGCCCAAATCAGGATATAATCCCTCTTTATTTCTTTTAAAAATATATCCAATTCCCTCTCAAGTGTCAATATCACCTGATTTTTTGTATTATTAAAAATATTATTATAAAAATTAATTACAACAAAGCATTGAACAGGAGAAAAAAGCCACACAAATTGGAAAAAGGGAGACTCAGTATAAACTTTCTTTATCGATAACGGGCATGTTACCGATAATAGAAATACTAGACCACCCTTAGCTCTTCCGCTTTGTGAGGGTATCGCTTGAGTATCCACGATTGAAAACCCATCAATGTAAAAAGATTTCGTATGCCAAGTCTCTTGTAGGCAGATTAAGTCACAGTCATTTAAAAAGGCGGGCCATGACCCATCAAGTAGTTTCTTATCTACGCCTGCAATATTCCAAGATACAAGGGATAATCTCCTATAGTTCTGTTTATGTTTTACGGGTGATTTTTCTAATGACAATTCAGTAATGGGATTAAAATCTTGTACAGAGGCTTCAGGTAGTCAATCTACATCACTACAATATGTGAGAGGCGAGAATCTATTAGACAAAACCAGAGGTCTCAGTTCTTTCCTTGTTGTGAGGTCCTGGCCGTAATGGTTATGATTTATAATATCTGGTTTATAAAAATAACCTAATGGGACTCCAGTAATAACATTTTTTGATTGCCTATATAATGTGTCCCAATTTTCACGTATCACGTCTAACAGAGTCTTAACCATCTCCTGATATCGAAAGGTAACTACAACACAATCCCCATTACATCTCTTTGGTTGTTTCCCCACCCAGGATACTCTTCTTACCATAATAATACTTTTTGATAGAGTGTTTACATCATATACACAAAGGTTACTAAACCAGGACAATATTTTGTTTTTTAAATCGTCAAAATCTTCATTTATGCCATCCTTTAATTCCGGCACACTTTTCAGGACAATTGTATACGGTGTAGCTTCTGGGGGAGGTGAAGAGGTTTTTGGTTCCTGTTGAGGGTCGATGTGAGGCTAGATGTAACTACCATTTTATTATCTTGGTTTGCCAGAGACCTAAGACGTGCCCCAATATCTGGTGTTTCCTTATTCATTTGATCACCATTATTTCCCCCTCTTGGCAATTGTGTTAGTACATTACGGGACTGTACAGAAGCATTTATGCCAATTTGCGAATTTCTTACAGTGCCACACGTTTCATTATTTACTTGTTCTATAACAGTTTGTACATTTCCCATTTTGTTTTCCTCTCGCTTTGTAGAGTCCATAATTAATTTAACAATACCAGCAACATCATCCTTAATTTTAGAAATTTCAGTCAATACATTTCTTTCGATCGTGTCGATTTTTCCGTGTAACTTTTTAAAAAGTAAATCCAAGTTTAAAGGGTGATTGCAACATTGGGCTGTTTTTTCCCACCCACTCTGGTTTTGGGCACATGACTGTTGTTTTTTATGAATGTCATTTATGGGTGGTTTCGCTTTACCCTTCCGCTGTAGTTTTCCCTCAGTCATAATAGCTTGTTCTTGGCCTTCCACTAAAACTGATATCTCCAAAGGTGTCGACAATAGACAAGGTGCTATAACGGTATTCTGGGAAGTAGAATTAATTGCTGGGCGTGCCGATATTATATCTGCCATTGGATCCTCAACTACATTGTTTAGGGCAATCTTCGTCGCTGCTAAACGTTCTTCGACATTAACTATTTCAGTGTTTATTAGGCCCATTGCAGTATTTAAATAGTTGGTGATCGGTGCGCTTAGTCTGGCATTTTTATTTTTACTGCCAGTTGCGGCGCCAATAAGCTTACGCTTCCCCATGATTATTGGGCCAACATGCAATCACTGTTATACGCTTTCTATCGTATGCAAAGTATAGCCACTCTTACTGTATTGCCAGCTTCTCCAGTTCTCCAAAACACTGGGCGTTAGGGACCTAGCCCAGCCCAGTTTCTATCCGGCCGCTGACGGGCTGCGGGAGCCAGCGGGAGATTTTTTGTTGGCGCCTCCAGGCGCGTCCTGATGATGATTTACGGCAGCGGCCGCTCGGGAGTATGGGACTGGAGGTCCCTGTATCAGCTGGACAAACAGGGAAACGGGCAAACAGGCAAACGGGCGATGCACTGGCGGTGGAACGGGCTTACTCTTAACAGCCACCCTAATGAAGGGCAATGCTCTCACAAGCTCGCTCACCTGCTTCTCCGTGATTGCTGACTGAGCTGAGCTGATGGTGAGGCTCCAAGCTCCAGGCAACTCTCCCAACTTGGCGATTCACCCCACCTCTACTCCTGGTAGTAGTCCGGCGATCACGGTGGTCACACAGTGGACAGAGAATAGATAATGGTGGCCCACAGCACAACCGCACTGTCGGGAGAACCGCAGGCTGGCGAGAACCCGTGGCAAGCCCTCTCAACTCAGCTCTGCCGCTCACCACCCGTGGATGCAACTCGAGCCAATGCTGGGCTCGCTGGGCCGGTAAGAAGCCTCGGTTGAATCCGAGTGAGGCTTTGGGAACGGGTGGGCCGGGCGATAGGCGTGCGGATGGGTCAGAAAAACCGCCCGCGGTGCTTTCGGCGTTCTCCCGCTCCCTCACTACTGACTTGCTGCCAGACCAAACAGCTGTGCGCCCCAGCAGGGTCTCACCGGTGAACCCGTAGAGGCTTCCTCAACAGCCGACCGGGCTCATAGGACTACCGCGCCCCCGCGGTTCAGCCTGTTTTCCGGCGTTTTTTAGGCATGCGGGAACAGTGGAAAAACAAAGTCACCGCCGTGAGCAGCGATGTCCCAGCGGGAGCCGCGAGAAAGAATCCTCTGAGAATCCAGGCAATCATTGAAAAGGAGGAGGAGAGCTATAATGAATCTGAGTTATTGAAGCGCAATGAAGTGGTTCAATAATTGGTCAATGAAGGACATATGATCTTAGTTGGCAAATGCAATGGGGCCGTCCTCTCCTTTTTATCATACTTCCAGCAATGCTGCACGGTCATTAACTGATGGTATACTATGATAATAATACATGCACAACACTGGGGTGCACCATGGCCACTCTCTCGTTTTACTGTTTGAGCATGAGCAAGAAAAAGAAAGCCTTCTCAACAAACATGCATAGAATACCTTAACTAGGCATGCAATCTTCACAGTAGACCACCTGACCTAAAATGGGTTCTCTGAGTCTTACTGTACCACCAGTCTATAAGATGAGAGGGAAAGCTTACATACAAAGCAGAAGAAAAAGGAACTTACAGACTAGTATAGATAGTTTTGAAGTCAAGGTAAGTACAGAAACTTGAAATATAGAGAAAGTAAAGTAAGTAATAAATAGGTTAATCAAGGGATAAGAAGGATTTAGGAAACAGATCAAAGTGGAGGTGGAAAAAAATGAGAAGACAGGCACAGTAAAAAGGAAAAAAAATGTTTTCCAAATGTGGAGCAGTAAAAGAAGGATCAAGAAAAGATAGGGAAATAAATATTATTAACAGGAGGACTTACTGGGCCCAGCAGAGAGTAATCTGTGCTCATGGAGGCACCTTCATCCCCCTCTCCCGCCTCGCTGCGGTGGTGGTACTCACTGCCGTATCCCTCCTGCCCCTGGATGCTGATGTAAGAAATAAACCAAATAACATTAAAAAAAGATTAGTGGTATAGTTAATCTCCCCCAAAGGAATTTGACTGGGAGAGGCAAACGCAGTAATATTTGATTTAACGTTTCTAAACCAGATCTCCTCTCCTATTACTATCTTGCCCCTATTCCTTAATTTCCTAACCCTACCCTTTTCCAAATTTACTAAACTACATTGGAACTACTAATAAATTGAAACGATTGATCTTTGCTTCTCATCTCATTCTGAATCTGTCTCAACCTGTGACAGGTCACCTCAGTGTGCATTTGTTTTCAATGCATACATGCTGATGCATGCATAGTTACTAGTTACTAATACTTTCTACACATCACTGGGAAATCACTTGGGGTTGGGAGTTGGTACTGTACGAGCTTCAAAAAATAAAGGCACAGAGAAGTGAAAGAAGATCATGCTAGCTCACTGTCTAATACACCGCTATCTCAGTGACAGGAGGACAGAGGAGTCTTTGCATGACTTTTTTAATCAACAGTCCCAGTGACTGCCAACGACACAAGTAGGATTAGGTAGCGCCGCCGAGCACCTGTCTACTCTAGGATGATCATATAATATTTGTAACATAAACTTAACTTACCTGAGTGTGAGCAGCATGCTTGCTAATTGAGAAAAAAATATTAGCATAGATAGAACACAATAAATAAATAATTATTACTCACCAAGCCACGCAACCTCCACCCCCAGCAGGTCGAGCAGGTCGTGGTCCCGGTCCAAGATGTCTGCCCACCGGTGTGTCAGCTGTTGTTGGGTGTGCTTGATGCCCGAACAGCGGCAAATGGCCCGGCGCACCCTCTCCCAGCGTTGCTTCCGCTCCCGTAGGGCGTAGCCGCTGCCAGGCCTTTCACCTGCTGCCAGGGTGGAGGGGAGGTGGCACTGCACGTAAAAACCAGTGCTGCCACCTCCACCTTAGGGAAAAGTGTACGGGCTGCACCCCTTCTCTGCGCAGCCTATCGCAAGGTAGGCGGCTGGTGGTTCGGGGGGCCTGGCGCTTTCGCTCCTCTGCTCTGCCTAGGTGCTGGGTGGGGGCCGAGGAA
Source organism: Calotriton arnoldi (assembly GCA_963921515.1). Classification (NCBI taxonomy): domain Eukaryota; kingdom Metazoa; phylum Chordata; class Amphibia; order Caudata; family Salamandridae; genus Calotriton; species Calotriton arnoldi. The sequence goes on from CAWUFW010017909.1 coordinate 177,010, forward strand.
GAGAAGAAATTAGAAGAATGAAAAAGAAGGAAGGAAGGAAAAAGAAAGTAAAGCGAAAAATGAAGTAAAAAAAGTCAAGCAAAAAGCACACAAAAATTTGAAATAAACGTAAAATACAAAAACACAAAGACACAGGGTAAGGCTATAATAAAAAATGAGGGGTAGATAGGTTTTAGAGGAGTAGGATAAAGAAGATTAGGAGGAGATTGAAAAATAGGCCCAGCACCATTAACTAGGATGCTTGTTTCTGGTCCAGGAAGGATCTGGCCTGGCAGTTCGGGCTGGACTATTCCCATTAAGAGCAGGGTCAAGACTGATTTGCGTGTGGCTGGGTCCAAACTGGGGTGGCGTGGTGAGCAATAAAAAACGATGGATTAAACCCAGATCTGAGACTCGGGGTGAATGTTTGCATTGTTCAGTATTCCGTCCATCTTCGGTTCTTTTTGCTTTTGTCACCCTAAGTGTGACGGGTTTTCCCAGACATGGGTCCCATGCTCACTGTGTCACTGGATTCAAGTTAGCCTGGCTGGTGAGAGGTGATACTCTGAAACCGGACCCAGGATGCTTCTTTCCGGTCCCGGGAGGACCAGGCCTTGCGGTTTGGGCTGGACTATTCCCATGAGAAACAGGGTCAAGACTGATTTGCATATGGGTGGGTCCAAACTGAGGTGGCGTGGTGAGCAAAAAAACAATGGATTAAATCCAGATCTGTGACTAGGGGAGAATGCTTTGTTCAGCAATCCATCCATCATCTGTTCTTTTTGCTTTTGTCACCTTAAGTGGGAAGGGTATGGCCCGACGTGGGTCTCATGCTCTCTGAGCCATTGAATTCAAGCTAGCCTGACTGGAGAGGGCTAATATCCTGAAACCTGTCCCAGGATGCTTGTTTCTGGTCCAGGGAGGAACTGGCCTGGCAGTCTGGGCTGGACTATTTCCATGAGGGACAGGGGCAAGACTGATTTACATATGGCTAGGTTCAAAGTGGGGTGACGTGGTGAGCAAAAAAAACGATGGATTAAACCCAGATCTGAGACTGGGGGTGAATGTTTGCATTGTTTAGCATTCCGCCCATCATCTTTTCTTTTTCCTTTTGTCTCTTCTTAATGGGCAGCCAGTGAAGCTTCTTGAGGTGGAGAGTGATGTGGGTTCATCTGGGAAGGTCGAGGATGAATTTGGTAGCTTAATTCTGTATGGTCTGCAGTCTTTTCCTGTGGTGTGCGGTGATTCCAGCATAGATTGCGTTATGGTTGTCCAGTGGCTGGTGACTAGGGCTTGAGTGACAGTTCTTCTAGTTTTGATGGGAAGCCATTTGAAGATCTTGCAGAGCATGCGAAGGGCAAGGAAGCATGCGGATGAGACTACTGGTGAGCTTGCTGTCCAGAATGATAAATAACAAAGAAGACGTCCTCTGGGATTTGTTTAAAGATTTGTGCACACCTAATCACACTTAACCAATCCAGCTGCATCCACACCACAATTATTCATAAAGGACACCGCCAACCTAATGGCTACAGTAAATTGGCACAGATATTCATACAAGGTCAATAGTATTTACCATTTACTAAGTTCATTTATTGCAGTTAGTATTAAGAAACAGAAAAAAACATAATTAAAAACATTTGTATTAAACAATAATCACACACAATTAATTCCAAATTTAAAAACAATTAATCACATAAATCACAGTTAAAATCTTTACACCCAAAAAGAAAAGTGGTGGTGACATTCGAGAACCACAAATATCATCCTTTTTCATAAGTGTGCAAAAAAAATTCATTTATTTTATCGGTGACAACGCCTTGGAGCACGATATATGTGGCTAGAGAGGGTTTTGACGATCACCCACCGAAATATTTACAAGAAACGAGAGGTTTTAATTTCTGTCTTGATAAAGAAGGTGGAATAAGATAAAGCCTTCGAAACGCGTCGACGCATTTTTGTTGTTGCCATATACCCAGCTGTACGGACAAGCACCCTAGATATTGATGGTTTCAAGATATCAGGGCGTGTGCACATGATTATAATTCTGGGGTGTGGCTACTAAAGACAAAGATAACTGTCTGGGTTATCTCTTGTGTTTTTTCTTTTTGGGTGTAAAGATTTTAACTGTGATTTATGTGATTAATTGTTTTTAAATTTGGAATTAATTGTGTGTGATTATTGTTTAATACAAATGTTTTTAATTATGTTTTTTTCTGTTTCTTAATACTAACTGCAATAAATGAACTTAGTAAATGGTAAATACTATTGACCTTGTATGAATATCTGTGCCAATTTACTGTAGCCATTAGGTTGGCGGTGTCCTTTATGAATAATTGTGGTGTGGATGCAGCTGCATTGGTTAAGTGTGATTAGGTGTGCACAAATCTTTAAACAAATCCCAGAGGACGTCTTCTTTGTTATTTACAGTTTTACCCTAGTCCTTTGGGCGATTAAGGGTTCCTCTCCTTTTCTGAAATAATCTTCTGTCCAGAATGATGCCTAGGTTGCGGGCATGGTCTGTTGGAGTAGGGGAGTATCCAAGTTCGGAAGGCCACCAGGAGTTGTTCCATGATGAGATGTTGTTCCCGAAGATCAGCACTTCTGTTTTGTCTGTGTTGATTTAGGCAGTTGTCTTTCATCCCATCAGCCATGCTTGTCATGCCTCTGTGGAAGTTGGCCATGATGGTGAGTGGGTCTTCTGATAGCGTGAGGATCAGCTGAGTGTCATTGGCATCGGATATGATGTTTAGTTCGTGGGTTCTGACAATGTTGGCCAATGGGCTCATTCAGATGTTGAACAGTGTAGGGCTGAGGTATGAGCCTTAAGGGACAGCTCAGATCATGCTCTTGGGTTCTGAGGTGAAAGGGGGTAGGTGGACTCTCTGTGTTCTTTCGGTGAGGAAAGAGGTGATCCATTTGAGGGTGTTTCCTTGGATTCCAATGTGGTGAATTCTCTTGATGAGAGTGTAGTGGCATTTAGTGTTAAATGCAGCTGAGAGGTCAAGGAGGAGCAGTGCCGCTGTTTCTTCCTGGTCCAGGAGGGTTCTGATATTGTCAGTTGCAGCGATCAGGGTGGTTTCGGTGCTCTGGTTGGTGCATAATGTGGATTGGGATGTGTCCAGAAGACTGTTTATCTCCAAATGTTCCGTGAGTTGGCAGATGATGGCCTTTTCGAGGACCTTTGCTGGAATGGGGAGCGGAGAGATTGGATAGTAGTTCTTGAGGTCGCTCGTTTCAGCAGATGGTTTCTTGAGAAGGGGCTTGTATTTTGCGTGTTGCCATTCTTCTGGGATAATGGCCGTGGGGATGGATACGATGAAGATGGTGGTGAGTTCCTTTCTGATTATCTTGCTCCCGAGGTTGAAGATATGGTGGGGACTGTATGCAGGGAAAATGTCTTTCTCATGATGTGAATGTTATGTTTGTATTAGGGACGTAAACACGTGCTGCTATAGTAAGCAATTTGTAGTCAGCATGTCACTCCGGTATTGGCCAGCGTGTATCATTTTGTTTTCTTAAAGTATGAGAGTATTTAGTAACAAAGTTTGATCAAGATTTAGTAGCAAAGACACATGAAACCACATCAGAGTTCGCTTCAAGAAGCAAGCAAGGAAACAAATGCATTTTCGTCACATGAGGCTCAATGGCTAAGATATAAGCTCAGCGAGCCAATGTCATTTAAAAATGGTTCGAGTTAAGGCAGTTGAGGATAGGGGCAGAATTGTGATGCAAACCAAAGGAAAGTTTGGAATTACCTTTCCTCCTGAACCATTGGTGGTGTATGACTCACCTGCATTTTGGAATTTGTTAACAATAGTCTTTGATTCCTAATTCAGAAGGTACGATTCAGAGACTAGGAGATTTCTATGAGAGGCACAAGTCACCATTTACAAGGAAACATCATTACAGTGCTTTGAGCTGGCTGAAGTATCTCGAAGACTATTAAGTCTCAAAATAAATTAGACATAAATGATGCAGGGAAGAAAACATACACCCAGAAGAGTTTATTAGCAATGTGTCTAAAAGCTGCTTGAATTGGGAGATGAGGGCACGCAAGACAACAAAGGAGTTCTGGATAGGAAATGGTGTGGGACAAAAAAAGATAGCTAATTCCTTCATGCCACTAATGCAGGGTATCCACAGAAGGATTGTAGAATTTAGGAGCATAGCATATGAAATATTTGGTTGGCTGGCAAAATGAGAGCATGCAGCAAGATGTGTAGTGGGCATCAAAAAGAAAGGGAAGGTTGTGTTGTAAACTACCTGAATATCAATTTTTTAATATTGTGCTACCAAAATATCATAGCCAGAATATCGACTACAAAAATATCATGAAGGTAGGTATATATAGGTAGGTATAGATTTACTATATTTTACTGAACATATATGCAGTGGCGTAGCCAGTGTGTCATGGGCAGTAGGGCAACGAAAGAAATGGGCCCCCTGGTAACTGATTGAGCTGTAAAATACAGCAATAATCAGGGTTAAGTCTGCCCCTCAGGCCTCTGGTACCACTGCACCCACTGCATCAATAGCTGTTACACCCCTGCATATACATATGTTGGGGATATACTTTGTATGTAGGTGTGGAGTTAAGCATCTATATTTACTTATATATATTTACTTTCACAATATTTTGGGAGTTCCAATTTAGAATACAATATGTGGTTCCACAGTAGTTTTGTCCTTGATATTCTGACATAAAACTAGTTATGCATACTGAACATGCTGCCAATCCCCAGGCATCTGCCCCTGAGATCAGTCAGTTAACCTCTCACCCGTGACTTTGGCTGTAATCTCTAGGTCACAAGTTCAAAACAACAGCAAGGCCGATTCCGCCTTCAATCCTTTTAAAGCTGACAAACTCAGCACCAATTCATTTGGTAGTACTTACAATTATTATTTACTGAGCTTAGTCACAGCTGCGTATTAAACTCTATATACAACGGAAGTTCTTATTGAAGATTTATATGCCTACAAGAGGGATCGAAGCAAAGTGGAATTTGAAGATTTTTTGTGGGATTTACCAATAATACTACTAACAAAGGGACAAACAAGTACACTGAATAATAGAACATTTCATTAAGGACATTTTTGTTAGCTTTCAGGAGTTTCAAGCATCTCCTTAAAAGTAGTCTGCTACATTTTGAAACATCAGGGCTAAAAATACATGACTGTAACTTGATTCACTCATGGATTAAAAGAGGGGGGTCCATGGTTACCAAATTTAAGATAGATTATGTTTACTGTAATACCCAAAGTAAGGACCTGCCAAACAGTTGTGCCTCTTACAGAACATGTTCATTGACAAAGGTTCACGCTAAGATGTTGATCAACAGACTACTGGGTATAGTAGAGGGACTGATGCATCAAGTCTCAAGCAGAATTGTACTGCCTAGTCCATGAGACTGAACACACCCACAGATTACATACTTTGAAGATCTGAACTGGTTATATCCAGTATCCTAAGCTGTTATGTCCACTGACTCACTGAAAGTCTTCAATTACATGTAATGGAGCTTTAAATTAATGTTGTGGGATTATATGGGCTTTGGCTCTTACTTCAGACAATAAAGCCTAGATTGTACATTACTTGGAAAGTATTCTATGAATTCCCAATTGACTTGGGAATAGATAGGACTGCCATCTCTTTCACTCCCCTCATTTTCTAGGTTATTCCTTTATGCAGAATACCTGCTAGTCCACCTGAGTGACCTCCAGTTTTCAGGAACACCACAATCAACACAATGACAGAATATAGGACACACACTGAGCTTAAAATCAAGTGAAATAAGTCTACAATCTTTAGAAATCGGTAACATGATCAAACAATCCCTAGATACTCGCCACTATGTATTGTGAAGTATACTCTTACAAACCTGAAAACATGAACACTATGTGCATCCCTACCTTCCAATATTTTTCACACTGCTTCTAAACGTTAACTTAGAGCTTCCTATGGATACAGTTACACATGGAAATATAAGTGTGTCCCTGGTTTAAGTGAAGTGTAACAGGGAATGGTGCCTCATTCTCTCAGAAATGAGTATGAGGCCACGGTGACCTCAGCCCTTTGGAAGCTTCATACATTCCCGTACAGAAGCTGAAGGCAATGAACGGCTCAGGTTAACGAGGAACGCGCCTCAATTTTCTTTTTTTACAATCTCCATGTTGTACCTGACCCTCTATGCAGCGACACCCCCAAACAATTTTCCTTAAACCTCCTGTTTTGCAGAATTTGCTTTTGTTGACATTAGGACTCTGAGCACTTTACCACTGCTAAGCAGTGCTAAAGTGCTTGTGCTCTCGCCCTACAATAGGAAAAGTGGCATACATCTGATTGGCACATTTAATTTACTTGTAAATCCTTAGTATATGGTACTACATGTACTCAGGGCCTGAAAATTAAATGTTACTAGTTGGCCTGCAGCACTCCTTGTGCCACCAACTAAAGTAGCACTTTAAAACGTGTCTCAGGCCTGTCACTGCAGCCTGTAGTGCAGTTTTAAACTGGCATTTCCACCTGGCACAATAAACCATTTGCCAGGCCTAAACTTTCCTTTTTATTTATTTCATATATGTCACTCCCAAGGAAGGCCCTACAGGCCCATAGGGCAGGGTTGCATTGTATTTAAAAAGTAGATCCTATGGGTTTAAGTTTTACATCTCCTGGTAGTGAAAAAGTCCTAAAGTCTTATTCACTATTGTAAGACCTATCTCTCCCATTGGATAACACTGGGTTAACTTATTACATTTAATATGTGCTCTCTATGGTTAGGAGCAGATAGAGATATGTTGTTTAGACTCAAATGAATTGTAGTTTAAAATCCTCTTTAATGGTAAAGCCGTATTTTAAGTCCCAGTTCTTACTATACCACCTGTAGAAAGTCGGCACTTTCTTGTCCTAACCAGTTGTGCCCTCTGCTAGTGTCCTGGGTCACATGGCTGTGAATGGCTCTGCTGTTGAGGTTTGTGTATTCCTTCAAGACAGTGACACAAAGGTGACTAGATGTGCTCAGGATTGGCTATCCTGACACGATGGCTGGGGCGCAGATGTGCCCTGTCCCACTTAAACTTCAATGGGCTTGCCTCCAGGATACACAAAAGAACCTGACACCATCCTTTTGACACCCCAGACTTCTGGGAGCCTTGAAAGGGAAGGGAAGAACTTTCCAGGACCAGATGTGGGGGTAGGACAGGGTGTTCACGTCCACTCACAATGGTCGGCACCAGGTATAAATATGGGACCCTAAGATCAACTCTAGAGAACACTCCTGGACCTGTTGACATTAGGGAAGAACAACAGCCCTGCTGCCAGAGGACTGCCTTGCTGCTAATGACTGGCTTGCTGTCTGAGAAGGAAGACTGGACCTGCTTACCTTCATCGCAGGCTAATCTGAGTGACTCAAAGGGTCAGTTGGGTGACCTCCTGTGTGAGCTTCAGTGACATAACCAGTTCCAGAGGCCTCTCTGCAACTGCCCAGCTGACCTGCCACACTGGACCTGCAACTAGGTCTGCCCGAGCCCTGCTGGCCTCTGCTGGAGTGAATTTCTGATCCCCAAGATGTGGCCTCGGGTCTTGAGCACTTGGCTAGCCTCAGTATGAGCTCCAGCTAACAAGAAAAGGCGACACCACAAAGTTTGGCCTCTCTGAAACTGTGAATGGGCTCCTTCACGTCCATGATAAGGCCCCTTCGCACTGAGACTCTGCCGCCCATGACGACCTTAGCGTAGAGCTCTGGTGAAGACCTGCGACTGACAGCGATGATCGTCAATGCGAGATCTGCATGTCATGCTACAGTAACGCCACCCACGTTGAGTGCCAACATGAAGTTCCAGCAACAGCCATCTATGCCGCCCGACTGGCTTTTCACGCTACAAGTGATGACCATCTGTGATTCTGTCCATGCTCCTTCCTCTTCCCCACAAACGAACTCTTCATGCTGGACTCAGAGGGTAATTATTCAGCGGGACTTACTTTGTCTCTGTAGCTGACCCACACTCCATCACAGTCGGCCTAAACTTGTGACTTTCCCCCAGTTGACTATGATCAGATGACTAGGAGTGCGGCTTTGTGCTTTTAGGCGCTATTTTCACTTAAAACATTCAAGTGGAATATTCCTTTACTACTAATTGGATTTTTATCATTCTGGTATCATTTTATTTATTAAAATGTACTCTATTTTTCTAAATTGGTTTGGGATTTTTCTTGTGTTGTGCTTTCGCTTTATTACTGTTTGTTTGCTGCATAACTGCTTTACACATTGCCTCTAAGTTAAGCCTGACTGCTTTGTGCCAATCTACTAGAGGGTTAAGTACAGGTTAATTTGGTGACTTTTGTGGTAAACCCTGACAAGGATTGTGGTCGGTGCCTGAGTGGGGCTTTTAGCCCCCTCAAACAATAGCCCAATTTCTTTCACTTCACTTTGCCATTTTTACACCCTTTCTCTCAAGATCTGTATGCTCATTGCAAAATGGGCAAAGACATCATTGCTAAATATAAGAGAGGCAGTACGTCGTATCATTGACACAATAAACCACTGTACACATATTCTGAGTAGGAGATAAATTATCTTCCGTTTATTGAACTGTAACTGAACATTATCGCTTCAACTGCAACAATTCTAACTGCAAATGTGTTTAAAAGATCGATACTGCTATGGTACCACGCTCACCCTTTCTTTAGCTCTGGGAGGGTTATATCCTGCAAGGTGACCTCTTCTATTTAATATGGCTGGCCAAATTTATTAATCATTTTCTGTCAGTTCCAAATGATGTACTTTTTCATTTCTTACACATGTGGATAGAAAGATTATAATTTCAACAGTGATAAAACGGGGAAATTTTTGTAGTTCATTAAGTAAAATAAATACCTCACAATCCACAGCTCCTCTGGCACTTATCCTATTAAAGAAGGGAGGTTTGTTCACTGAAATCACTGGCAATTTCAGGGACTTCTCCAGGATAAGCATGAGAGCGATCCTGGGTAACACTAAGCTGTGTGTTAGCACAAAGTCTACCTGTACGAAGGATCCTGGCAAGGTTATCTGCAAAGATCAGCAGCTACTGGCCTCGACCCATCTCTAGTCAACTTCTTATCCAGTGGCGTAGCTGGGAGGGGGGGGGGGGCGGTCCGCCCCAGACATCACTGTTTTTGGGGGCAGCAGAGGTGAGCAAGTCATGTCAGTTGACTACCACCATCTCCCTACCCCCGGAACAAGTCGGCCGCCACCCCCCGCTTTTACCTGCAACGGGCGGCAAACTTAGGGTCTGCCCGGGTGGCAGTAAGTCTAGCTACGCCACTATTCTTATCCCAACTCTTGCTCTCTCGGGTAGCTCACTGAGCATGGCAGTCTGGGAGGGTGGCTCAAGTATGCCAGGTGTTTGGCAATACTTTTAGGTGGATAAACTGTTAGAAGCATATGAGTTGCTAGCTTAGAGGGAATGGGGGAAAGACATATTCCCTGAGGCCATGACCAGAAAGCATCTACATTCCAAGCTCTCTCTTTCTTTACTCTGGAACAAAACTGGAGTAGGAAAGCACTGTGATGGTCTGCAAATAAATGTAGGACTAGACAACCCAACTTCTGGCAAATCTTTGCAAAAGCTAGGCGATTCAATTGATAATTCTGAGATGAAGGAAATATCCTGCTTAATTGATCTGCCTTCTGATTCGGACCCCTCTGAATGTGGTCTACAGATACATTTTTCTAGGTCTACCCCTGTCCACAGACAAATCTGCTATGTCTAAACCAGATGTAGTAACACTCATTTTAACAGGGGGCACCATGTGTATACGAAGGCCTGATTTACTTACATTTTATGCAGTGCAGTGGAACGCTTTGCATCAAAGGCTGCGAGCACAACCCCACCATATCTACTAAGAAATGGCCTTTTTTCTCTCTCCCCCCTCCAGTTCACAGCTTTGATACATACGCATGCATGCGCACACACACGCACACACATATACAAACACACACACATACACAATGCACTATAGTGTGTTTGATGTCTAGCATAGATTTTGTATTGGAAGTGTACCCTTTCAAAACAACTTAAACTTTACAAAATTTGTAAGTGTGTATATATGTATGTATTCACTGAAAAAAACAAAGGTTAAAGTGACGTTATAGTTAGGGGAAAATGTCAGTAATAAGGTAACATTATAAACTCAAAAACAATTGAAATTCACCAGTTATAGTTATCTCTAGTAACCACAACTCATGCACTAAGGTAATTATAACTCACGTCCTCGCCATGCTCTGCTAATTACTCTTATATATGACATCACTCATGAGATGTTCTATGATACCATTGTTACCGTCACTGCAACATTTGAAATTATATAATTAATGACAAGACTGTGCATTGAGGAGACGCAGAAAGCTAGATCTTGGTCCAGAAAGCGTGATTTTTGTGATTTGGCATAAATCTGTTCAGTAGTTTTCAGGTTCAAAATTACTTGTATATCTGGATGGATGGAAAGTCCGGTGAGCACAACTTCAAAAATATAATGTTTTGATTGGCCAAGGGGGCTTTATTCCCTTGGGCCACCTTTCTCCTGCCTACATTGGCTGGCGGCAACATGAACAAAAATGTTGAGGTGGCCATTACAGGACTCCAGGGGACTTAGTATTTGTTCCCAGTCCTGAAAATGATTAGAAGAATAGCAATATATGGTGCACGTTAGGGATACCCTGGCCCCCTACCCCTTGTAGGGGTACCCCAGAGTGACCCCCGTCCCTTGGGCCAAAATGTTTTAAAAAATTGGGTTTTTGCTGCCCTCCCCATCCCACTGTACTCCCACAGGATCGTGACAAAAAAATGGAGGTTGCCTTTTAAAAATAATTAATATGACCCCCTGGGTGGGCCAGGGCCCGGGGGTCAATATATGATTATTTAAGGAGAAGAGATGTTTCGGGCCCCACTCGCTCAGCCAATTTTGGCCCAGGGGACCACATCCCCTGAGACCTGCCAGGTAAATCAAAGGGCAGGGGGGCACATGGTCCCCCTCCCTGAGCCTCATAAGGCATCGGTAACTGCATCCCCTGGGGCTGATACATACATTTATAGGTCCCCTCCTTGAGCCCCTTAACCCTAAAAATACCCTTACTGCCCTATGGCCCATCTATCCTTTACGCGTATTCACCCCTAAACCCTAAAAATACCCTTACCACCCTATGTATGTCACGGAAAAAAACAAAGGTTAAAGTTACGTTATAGTTTGGTGAAATGTTCAGTAACAACGTAACGTTTTAAACTCAAAATCACTGAAATTCACCAGTTATAGTCACAGTTATCTCAAGTAACTATAACTTATGCCTTAAGGTAATTATAACTCACGGCCCAAGCCTGAACAGTTTTCTCATCGATAGTTTCAATAAAAATGTTGCAGTGATATTATCAAGTATGTCATAGAAGATGTCATGAGTGATGCAATATGTGGGGTAATTAGCAATGTATGCCGAGGGCGCGAATTATAGTTACCTTAGGGCATGAGTTATAGTTACTTGAGATAACTATAACTATAACTGGTGAGTTTCAGTGGGTATTAGAGTTTAAAACGTTACCTTGTTACTGAACATATCACCTAACTATAAAGTTACTTTAACTTTTGTTTTTGTTCGGTGAATTTTAGTATTTTTTAACATAAAGTAATATTTAATTGCGAGGTCTGGCTGCAGGGCCAGGCCTGCAGTGAGGCCCAGCGAGCAACCACTCAGCATGCAGCCAACCCCACGCTGTGGGGTGTTGGCCACAAGGCCTGTAGCCAACCCCCCTAAAGGCAGCCAACCCCACACAACGCAGTGCCTTTGCCTAGAAAAAGCGTTTTTTGTGTTGTTAATAACTTTAGCCCCGTTTGCCGAATCTCCAGGAAAATTCCAAAAAGGTGCTACTTTTTTACTTGTTGGTGCATGGAAAGTTTCCGGGTGATCCGTCAAGCGGGGGTTTATAAAAAAGTGGGGTCCCAAAATGCAAAATCCCTATGCATTTTCCATCTACCTTTTAGGCAGGGCTACAGCAAATACTGCTGAACTGAACTATACCAAATTTGGCAGGAAGCTAGATCTTGGTCCACAGATTGTGCTTTTTGTGATTTGGTGTAAATTCATTCAGTAGATTTTGAGAAATTAAGGTTAAAAAATAGTTGTATATTTGCACGGTTGGGTCGACGAGCGGCTCGAGAGACTCTCGCCAGAGCGCCAATGAAAAATGAAAAATTGGAGCATTCTGATTGGCTCAGGGAGCTTTGGGCCATCTTGCTCCCGCAGAAGTCAGAATCCCACGAGAGTGAGCGCTCTTATTGGCTCCCAGAAACATCAGAACAATTTTTCTGGCAGCCTTTCTAGGACTGGGGGACTTAGTTTCCTGTTCTTGAAGTAAAAAAAAAGTAATATAAGAGTACAGGGTACCCTGACCCCCTAGGCCTCACGAAGGGGACCCAAAGGGACCCCCTGGGGCTAAAAACAAAATAAAGTTGGCAAAAATGCCATGATCCCACAAGATTCCTGCAGAATTAGAAAAAAAAAAAAAAAAAATGGCGGGTAGGCCACTTTGTTTTGTTAATGAGTGGGGGCACGTGACCCCCCTCCCCTAGCCTTTACAGGTCCCAGGGAGCCCATCTCCTGGGCCACAATTATATATATATATATATATATATATATATATATATATATATATATATATATATATATATATATATATATATATATATATATATATATATATATATATATATATATATATATATATATATATATATATATATATATATATATAGGGGAGAGGGACGTACTCCCTGAGCCATCACAGGCCCTGGGGAGCCAATCCCAAGGTCACAATTTGTCAAAGGGGGCCCCTAAGCTAAGTAAAAGGGAGAGGGGCCATGCGTTCCCCCTCCCTGAGCCATTAATGGGCTCAGGGATCCCATCCTCCGGGGCCATCTCAATAGTCTGGAACCAGATCAAAATATTGCTCCCACTCAGAGGGAGCAGTATAAGTTGGTGCTCCCTGCGGGCTGGAGCAATGTCGGCTCCCGCTGCATGCGGGGAGCTGACCGGGGCCACAGGGGCCTTGGGGCTCCCCCGCGGCCCCCAACAAATGTATGGTGGGTGCCCTGCGTGGGCACCAGGGCGCCCACCTTTAATGATGTGAGCCTTGGGGATGGGGTACTCAGGGTCGGAAAAGGCTTGGGGAAATGGCCACATGGCCCCTTGCCCCTTTAATTAATAAAAACAGCGATGGGGATGGGGTCCCCTGGACCTAATAAGACTCGGGGTGGGGGCCCATGCAGACCCCTCCCCTCTAATTAAAAAAAACTGCCCTGGGGATGGGTTCCCCAGGACCTAATAAGGTTCGGGGAGGAGGGCTTTGTGGCCCCCCCGTAAAAAATGGCCCTGGTGGATGCAGTCCCCAGGGCCTTTCAAAGACTTGGGGAGGGGGTCCGCAGCCCTGCTCCCTTAAAAAAAAGACAGCCCTGGGGGATGGGGTTCCCCAGGGTCAATCAAGGCATGGGGATGGGAACCACTTGGTCCCTCTACCCTTTAAAAAACATACAGGCCTGGGGGATGGAGCCTCCGGGGCCTAATGATGCTTGATGCCCCCCTCCCCTTTAAAAAATAAGGCCCTGGGGGATGTGTTCTCCAGGTCCGAATAAGACTAGGGGAGATATCCTTCTGCACAACATTTGGACATCATCATGGTAAATATAAAAGCACCCTTTCCTATAGGGGATGAGCTTAGCTTGTAGGGTTGATATACTTGGTATTCTAGGTTACCCATTAAATTGAAGACGTGAGAATCTGGGCATACTAAGAAAGAGGGATTAGCAACAGAAATAGTAGCTTAAGAAAATGTGGAAGAAGGTTTATTGCAAGTGTTTGAGTTAGAAACTTGAGAGATATAAACACATAGGTTGCACCAGTCCCTGCAACTTTTGCACCAAGAATTTTAGATTAGACAGATAACAATGGTGCATTTTTCCCTGACATTTGGATGGCCTAGCAAATAAACAACCAATTGACCAGCAAATGTTTGTGGAAAGATGAAAAGGTGCCAGTGTGATCTATAGTGTTAGACCTGGCATCCTTGGCGTGGGTTTCCCCTGTATTTTTGCCTTTGCCTCCTGTTATTTTGCTGTGTGTTGGACTTCGTTTTTGCTGGTCTAGATGCTTTGGGCACTTTGCCACTGCTGTTCAGGGCTAAAGTGCAAGTGATCCCTGTAAATTGTTGTTATGGATTGGTGATTCCATGATTGGCATATTTGATTTACTAGTCAGTCCCTAGTTCAAGTGCACTGTGTGTGCCCAGGGCCTGTAAATCAAATGCTGCTAGTGGGCCTGCAGCACTGATTGTGCCACCCATATAGGCAGCCTGTAAATGTAACTCAGACCTGCCACTGCAGTGTCTGTGCGCAGTTTGGTACTGCCATGTCGACCTGGCAAGTGCACCCACTTGCCAGGCCCTAACCTTCTCTTTTCTTACATGTGAGTCACCCCTAAGGTAGGCCCAAGGTACCCCTGTGGGCAGGGTGCAGTGTATGTGAAAAGCAGGACATGCCCTGATGTGTGTGGCATGTCCTGATAGTGAAATTATGCCAATTTTTCGGTGAGTTTCTCCGGCGTGCCGGTCATTAGCCCCATTTCCAGGGGCCTTGCTTTGACCATTGGCCCCTTTACGGTCGATTCACCATTTTTACTGACGTCAAATTGAGGGGAAAATTTGTTAGGACTCGATTTATTGAAACAGTTGCATGCGACAACTTTCTGTTCTCCAGACGGTGTTTTTATGACTATTGAACCGCAGGTCACTTGTGCCAAACAGTGCTTTGCGAAAGAGGCCCCCGTCCAGCTGAGTTTAGAGATGTACCACGTACGTTATGGGCTACAGGAGACACAGATGTGGGGTTACTCCAGATCCCGCCAGTCTCTATACAGATCAGAGACAATGCTAAATTGCCACGTATTCCCGAGTACAAGATATCACAGGCAGGTGAAAAGGCCCTATTACAAATAATACAGGATTTGATTGAGTCTGGAGTGGTTGAGGAGACTACAGCGAATGTGTGTAATAGCCCTATTCTTCCTATCCTTAAAAAGGCCCCCTTGGATTCCCCTGATGCCCACCCTGCTGTTTACCACTTTGTGATTGACCTCAGAGAGATTAATAAGATCGTAGTTCCCCAATACCCTGTGGTTCCGGACATTACAGCGATCTTAACAATGATTCCCCCATCAGCGAAATTTTATCTGTAATTGACTTGAAAAATGCTTTCTTCAGCATACCAATTCATACAGATAGCCGATATCTGTTTGGCTTTGCAATAGCCGGCCGGAGCTTTAGATTCTGTCGTGCTCCACAAGGCTATACCGAAAGCCCTAGTATCTATAGTCAAGCCTTGAAAGCTCAATTGGATTCTTTGGAGCTTCCCCCTGGTAATGTGCTGTTGTAGTATGTTGATGACCTCCTTATTGCTTCGGACAACAAGGACGGTTGCAAAGACGCCACTGTTAAATTATTGTTGCATCTGGCGCATCAAGGACACAAGGTGTCCCTTTCCAAATTCCAATATTGCCGACAGGAGGTCACCTATTTAGGTCACCTACCGTCGAAGGAGGGTCGCAGACACACACCTGAGCGCATAGCTACCGTCACTAGCATGTCTGTCCCTAGAACGTTTATAGGGATAACATCGTATTGTCGGCATTGGATCCCTAATTACTCCCTACTAACAAAGCCCCTTCTTTACCTGACCAGAAAAGATGTGCATGAACCCTTGCCTTGGACACCTGCATGCCAGTAAGCTTTTGAGCAACTAAAGACTGCGATTTGCTCTGCTTCTGTGCTTGGTACTCCTGTTTACCAGAAGCCTTTTGTACTGTACGTGCATGAGGTGGACGGTTGCGCGCTTTCTGTTCTAACACAGGGTTTCGGTGGTGAGCAGAGACCCTGCGCTTATTTCTCCGCCATGCTTGACAACGTCGCCAGAACGCTCCCGAGTTGTCTGAGAGCTGCTGCGGCAGTGGCAGTTTCTATCAGACAATCGGCAGGGCTCGTCCTTGATACTGCTCTCATGGTAATGGTACCCCACGCTGTGGATACACTATTGAAGAAGACAAAGACGCAGCATCTTACTAGTGCGCGTCTGACTGGCTATGAACTTACCCTGTTTGCTCTGCACATTACCATCAAAAGATGTGCTACTCTGAACCCAGCCACGTTACTACCCCTCCCTTCGGAAGAAAAGGGCAATGATGTCCATGATTGTTTATTTCGGACTGAGGAAGAAACGAAGGGACGGGTAGACCTGACTGATGTTCCCTTATCTGAATCCCAAGGGGAACTATATGTCGATGGCTCTTGTTTTAAGTTACCAGATGGCACCACCACTGCAGCCTATGCAATAGCAACGTTACACACTGTAGTTGAGACATCCCCTATCCCGCACCAATCGGCCCAAGCTGCAGAGTTGGTTGCCCTCCTTAGGGCTTGTGAGTTGAGTGAGGGACTGGCTGTTAATATCTACACCGACAGCCAATACGCCTTAGGGGTGGCCCATAATTTTGGGCACCTCTGGGCGGAGAGAGGTTTCTTGACTTCGCACGGACTGCGGATTCAGAACGGGCCATTGATACATAGATTGCTGTCAGCATTGACACTTCCCAGTAAGTTAGCAATAGTGGAATGTAGCACTCATAAGGCTATTGCAGATGATGTGGGGAGGGGAAACGCTTTCGCAGACCAGACAGCTAAGGAGACAGCTCGATCAAAGATGACACAGACGTTGGTGGCAGGTCCCGCGAGGTGGGTCCCAGACAATGGAATGTTTGAGGACACATTGGAGAATGTCAGGGAGATCCAGGGTGAGGCGACTTTGGATGAATTAGCAATGTGGGAGGAGAGAACAGGTCGCTTGGATGAGGATGGGTGTTGGGCTGATTTGTCAGGGTAGCAGCGATGGTTGCTGCCTAATTCATATGTGATCTCTGTTGTGACTATGGCCCAAGGCCCGGCGCACATTAGTGCTAAAGGAATATGCAAGTTGCTGGACCCAGTATGGCAGAATGATAATATCGCTAAGGCAGCCACGCACCTAGTCAAGCATTGTATCATTTGTCTAAAACATAACCCCGGGAAAGGTACCCCTACACCTTCTGGTAATTTTGCACTGCCTTCCTTCCCTTTTGAGGTTCTCCAGATGAATTTCATCGAACTGGAACGGGTAAATAACCTGAAGTATGTGCTAGTAGTGATCTGTGCATTCAGTAAATGGATTGAGGCTTACCCCACTAAAGAGAATACAGCTATGGCGACGGTGAAGGCACTTCTAAAAGAGTACTTCCCGCGCTATGGATTGCCACGCGTGATCTGGAGTGACTACGGAAGTCACTTTAATGCAAAAGTCATTGAATTGGTGTTCACAGGTTTGCATATTACAGTTTACGCTATTTAGAGGGGAATCTCTGTTATTTTTTCATGCAGCTTTCAGTTTCAGTGACGGTTCTTTAATCATGTAGAGTAGCGCATTCATCTATTTCTATTGAACAGGATTATTTCCCTGAACATTATATATTTGCACTGTGTCTTGAACACTTATAAATGTGCCCCTCATGTCACATAGATTCATTAGCTGTCGCCTCTGTTACTGGGTTCATGTTTGTTTACCTGGTCATTTTTATAATTTGCAGGACATAAATTGAGCCCGTAATACCTGTATACACCACATCGCTGGAGATTGTGGCGGCCCCGTTCATATTTTATCATCTTCATTTGGAAGTTACATTGTCAGACACCATATTTTCTTCCCTTTAAATTCAGGTAATGACTTTACATATTCTGTATCCCATTTAGAAATTCAAAGTGTATGATGTAGGGTGCCCGTCCTTAGTATTCACTTTTCATTTTTCAGATTACATTAGGATACTATATTTCTCCTTGGGACTCAAGATTCCAGTCCAGGCACACAAGTTTCTACCTGTTGCCCTATGGTAATTATATCACAGACCATCCATGATAGGAACTCCATAGGATATAGGGTGTACATCATTGACCATTACTTTTCATATTCAAGGTACTCCTCCTTTGAATCACATCATTCTGACGCCTTCACGTCAGCTGAGGATACCTTTTTAGCATTGCACGTTCAAGTAAGCTCTATTTTTCTGAAATTAAGAAATTTGGCACTTACATGTGGGTGTCTTCATTTTAACGATGGTGGATGGTATTCTATTCATTTCATCATTTTCTTCATGCTGTGTAGCTTCACGAATCTGGTGAGACATGTCGTCCTTCTTTAATGTTCTGTATATTTGTCTTTTTGTGATGTTGAAGTTATATTATATGACGTTTCTGGTGAAGGTTTGGTTATGATCATTTATGTACTCTTCATGAGTCTCAGTGTATTTTATTTCTTTTATATCTATTTTTCCAGACATTTGTGTGGCTTTCCTGATGAAGGCGCAGCGTGCGCCGAAACGCGCGTAGAAGACTCGGTCTATGCCACAAGTTTATTTATATATATGTTGTCTTGTTATTATGTAATTTTGTAGATGTATTGTAGGTACATGCCTGTCTGATATTTGTTATTGTCAATTGTCGGTTATATATCCATATGTGTATTTTATGGTAACAGATGTATCTGCTATATCATGCCCATGATACTTGGCTTATAATAATTTTTTAATGATTTTGAAATAAAGTAATGAACACTTTTTAATTAAACTGTCTGGTTGTAGTTACACTGAGCTCACAATATCATGTCATCTGAAATAATGGTCTAGTCATAGTCAGATAGTGTCATTGCCTAGGGGTTTGTCTTTTCAATTGTATATTTGCCCTGCCCTAGGAATCTATATTTACGTCGCAGGGGGTCCTTGTTATTTACATTCAGGTTTGCATATTAAACAGAAGTTTCATGCAGCGAATCACCCCTAGTCAGCAGGCCTGGTTGAGAAGTACAATGGTACTCTCAAGCTGAAGTTGGCAAAAATTCAGGAAAGCACAGAACTAAAATGGCCAGATGCATTACCCTTAGCTTTATTATCTACCAGAGCGACAGCGCATTCTAGAACAGGGTTGTCCCCCTACGAGGTGGTCTTTGGACGCCCTGCTAATGTTTGGGGCATCCCCAGACCCAAGTGCTTTTTCGAGATAGAGTACCCCCTACTTGTAGACTACCTGTATGAATTGTCTAAAGATTTTCGTTCTCTTCATCAACAGATACACGCCACATTGCAGACAGTACCAGAGGGGCCCGGGCATTGCATACAGCCCGGTGAGTACGTGCTAATAAAGAACTTCC
Source organism: Calotriton arnoldi (assembly GCA_963921515.1). Lineage (NCBI taxonomy): Eukaryota > Metazoa > Chordata > Amphibia > Caudata > Salamandridae > Calotriton > Calotriton arnoldi. The sequence goes on from CAWUFW010017909.1 coordinate 196,292, forward strand.
AACGGAAGAACAGCCTTGAGCCGAGGTGGAAAGGGCCAGTGATCGTGTTACTCGCCACCAGAACAGCTGTCAAGGTGGACGGCAGAAAGCACTGGATTCATGCGTCTCATGTGAAACGGGTGCCTCTCCCGCTTCCCTATGACCGCTGGGTCAACGAAGGCATCGGTGATCAAGAGTGTGAGAAGGTGCCACGCTTCGTTCCCTCTCTGACGCCCGAGTGAGGTGGGCGCAGACAGACGAAGAAAGTGATGCAGTTCTGTCTGAGGCGATCCCACCGGAGATAAGGGCCGCCCCGGATAACACCGTCTCTAACACGTTGGAATCTGAGTCCCGATGCCCATCTGATTCTGAGTTTCTGCCCCTTTTTGTTGATGAAACAGTGCCTGGAGTTTCCCCGGAAAAAGGACGGTGCACCAGCCGAACAGTCTAGGAGTTAGGGAAGGACTTGAGCTTAGGGCGCAGGTGCTGTGCCTAAGGTGCCTGTATTAGACTAGGGTGAACAACACTGGTGCACTGCCCTGGACACTGGACAGGATAGCTGAGGGCTTTGGCACAGGAGGGAGGGTGCCCTATCCTGAAAGAAGAAGGATTTGTTTTTCTACAAGGGTTGCGATCGCGCAGCTCCTCCTTGGGAGTGCTTCATAGCACCGTCGTTGATGAACAATAGGAGCCTGCCAGTGAGGCTCTAAACGGACACTGGGTGACTTGTGCCCCCTGGTACTGTGGTTGCAATAAGTGGCTCTAGCTTGTAAAATTTTCTTTCCCTTTTTGACACCTATAAATTGCCCTTCAAGTTGTCCAAATGTATCCCTTTGGCCGTCCTATCCTTGATGAGGAGGAGCCCTTTACGGCTCCGCGTCCTACTCCAAATGATCCTGTTTGGTCCTCTTCTTCCACTAAGAGTAAAGTGGTATTTGTTGCCATAATTTTGCTTTCCTTGCTAGTTGTCTTTGGGGTGGTTTGGTACCTGGATGAACAACATCCTGTGCACACCTTGATAGGGACTACCCCGGTTCCAGCAGAGCACTCGTTTGTCACATTGGCCCCACATAAGGGGAGACATAGACAGACTTATGCACAAAATGCTTTCGTTCAGATGCTTCATCAGGTACACAGTACTACCAATGCCACGAATTGTTGGGTGTGTGGGCTACTTCCCTCAGTTATGCATAAAAATGATTTGCTAGTGTCATTGCCCCTTCATATTTGGGTAGCCGTGAAGCCTGGTTCCAACTGCTCTCTATGGTATACATGCATTATCATGCTGACGCTATGAAAATGGTACAAGCTGACTATGAAGCAGTGTTGGAGTATATAGTGGTACACCAGGGATATACACCCGGGTCAGATGGCAAGGAGGGTACCCTGCACCCCGATGCTTGTATGAATAAATTTGAAGCCCACGAAAATGTCACTTGGTTGCAAAATGAAATGCTAGATTTCCAAGGATTTAATGTCACCGAATATTTAAAATGTTTCCAGGAGCGCAATATCACTGAGGACAAAGCTATGCCTGTCTCTGTGATCAACTCAACAGCTAGTTTCTGTGTTGAAGGAACAGGGAACATTTCAGTAGGACAGAGTCATTGTAATTACACATACTGACTGAACACTACTAGCAGCCCACCTTTACTCACACCTCCAAATGTATACTTCATCTGTGGGGAACAGGCTTATACATGGCTCCCGAGAGGGTGGTCTGGCCGGTGTTATGTTTCCTTTCTCTTGCCTCCCATTTATATTGCACTGCCCAATTACCACAAGGATCATAGACTACAATGTAGGGATCTCCAGGTACACCGAGTTAAGAGGGTTGTCAATCCTGATGATATTGATCAGACAGATACCTCGTTGCAGCAATTTACTGACATAATGAAGGGCATTGTGCCGTTCTGGGGTCCCATGTTCAATAGTCGTAATATTTGTCGTCTTGCTAGGGTAGTTGAGGGAGTTATTAATACTACTGCTGGTATACTGACTAATATTACAGTCGAGCTTCAGGCTACGAGGCTCGTTTCTCTTCAAAACCGGATGGTTTTAGACGTCATTCTGGCTGATAGGGGTGGAGCCTGTCGCGTCATCGGCAGCAGCTGCTGTGTGTATATTCCTGATAGTGCCCCTACTGTATACTCCGCAATATAGAAATTGCACCGACTCGCCTCAGACATCCATCAGGACAATGCTTCATGGTCACTCACAGGGTGGCTCTGGGGTCTAGTGACATCATGGGGTTGGAAAATATTACTTGTCCTAATAGCAATTGCAGGAGTCATCTTTACCTGTTGCTTATGCATTAACTGCCTTCCAGCCTGTTGCACCTATTGTATGAGTAAACTTGCCCCTACTCCTACATTGCCAAGAAGCGATAACAACATTTCTGTTATGATGATGCAGGAAATTCAGGATATCATGCTTATTGATGAGGGCATCTTCGAGTATTAGGTGCCCTCAATGTTCATGCCTTGCTTGTTTTCCCCTGTAACATGAGTGACTTTGTTTATTCTTCCTCTCCCTTAGAATTGTAAAGACCCTACCGGATAGCAATAAAGCATTTAGCCACCCATGCTAAAAGGAGGGTCTGTTAGGTTTTAAAATCCCGTCCCTGCAATGTATGCCTTTTATGGTATATTAGGTTAGCAATGTGTGGCTAAATAGATGCCAGTTGTAATTACGTTATGCAACCCACTGAGTTATCCGTGTAATGTGCAGGCTTCAGTTGATGAATGCGACTCTATTTTGTTTCTTGCAATCCTTATTAGGATGCTTAGACTGTGCCCGAGTTAGGCCTCATGGCCCCGTAATGCTTGCCTCAGCAGAACACTGTATTTCGCTAATGTTTTTTTCTTTCTGTCCAAGGCTGTTTCCCGACCTGCTAAAGAGGAGACAATTCAGCTCTTGCATGCCAATCTAAGTGTGTAGTTCTGCTCCCACGTTAGGAGACGCTGAGACCCAGCGCAATGGCCTTGGGTTTCTGATAACATGTACCCATCTGGCAGGTGGTAGCTCATCTCCCAGTGCCTCCTTTGTTCATGTTCGGCCCCGGCTGGTAGTTTTCCATGGTGGGCGGGGTTGGAGGCTTTTGGGGAAGAATGATTACTCACTGTGGACCGTTGGGAAGATCGTCCCTCGGCAGACATCTTAGGGTGCAGGTCATGATGGACTCCTCTGCAGAGCATTCATAATAAAGCATGTAAGTTTGTATTCTCTACTGTCTGACCGACTCTTCATTCTTGGGAAGGCATAGCAGGTGGTTGTGAGAAAACCTGAGTGGCCCTAGCGGGCCACTTCCTTCATCCCATATGATAGAATGAGAGTTCATTTATAACATCTTATAAATATAACTTCCCATTGGGAAAAGATGGGAAGATAAAGTTTAGTATGCCTGAACTCAGAATGTAAAGATGCATCTTTAAGTGGGGATGATATTTATATTCTGTGTTTGAAAATACCACTTTTAGAAAGTAGGTATTTTCTTGCTTAGCCATCCTGTGTGCCTCTGCTAGGTTTGTGTATTGACTGTCTGGCTTTGGAGTGACAGGGGCTGGGGATGTGCATTCTGTTCAGACAGCCACTTGGGGGGGTGAGGTGTGTCCTGCCGTTCCAGGGTGAGTCAGGGCTGGGCTGAATAGACCTGGGCTGCATTCAGAGTAGGGGGAGCAGATTTCTTTCACACCTGAATTGGCCTGGTCTGCCTTTGACAATGTTGTCTCCACCTCCTGCCAGGAAGCTGCATCAGAGAGGACAGAACTGGTATTGGCTGGGCACTAGAGAACATAGAATTTTGTGCTATAAAGAGTGGGGCCCAGACCCCTGAACTTTAGATTACTTCTGGAATTCAAGAGGAACCTTTGCAAAGGAGAAGAGCTGGAGAAACTGAGGAGAAGTACTGCCTCTTTGCTGTGTGCTGTCTGGGGTTGGCCTGTATTGGCTGTTTCTGCCAAGGAAAGGACATGGACTTTACTCTGTGCTGTGTCCCCTGCTTGTGGAAGATCTCCATGGGCTTGAAGTAGAGCTTGCCTCCTGTTTTGAAGTCTCATGGATACAAAGACTTCACCCCCAGCTCGCCTAAACTTCCTTGCTGGGAGATCTGACCTGCCAAGAGGTGCCTGCTGCTGTTCTGGGCCTCTGGAGGTTGTATCTGCAGCCAGGAGCTGGAAAAGTAACGCAATGACAAGAAGCGCGACGCATCCGCACCTGTTTCTGGCGCATCACCGAAGAAACTGACGCAGCGCCTGCCCGCGGCTCGAGAAATCGCCGCACACCGCATCGAGTGCACCAATCTACGAAGGCTGAGATCGCACCGATTCTGACGCAGGCCCTGCTGAGCGGCTGCAAGAACCAATGCATCGTGGGACCGCAGCCGTTGCTGCCGCTGCATCGAGAACCAACACATCCCTGATCCTCACGCATTGCACCGGGGCGCCAAGTCTACAAGGACGCTGGGGCCGCAGTAAGAATCTGACGCATCACCTCCCCGCGCAGTAAGAAACCAATGCATCACCTCCCATTCAGTAAGGAACCGACGCATCACCTCCCTTGCGTGGCAGTAAGGAACTGATGCATCACCTTTCCTGGAGTAAGAAACCGACGCATCACCTTCCCTGTGCATAAGGAACTGACCCATCACCTTCCCTGCAGCTGTTCTTGCTTTTGATTTTGTCGCATCCAAGGTACTTTGTGTTGAAAGTGTCACATCTGCAATTTGCTTTGAACAGAACTGTTTCTACCTTTTGAAAGTCATATTTTGATTACTGTATTGTGGATTATTGTCGTTTTGGTCTTGTTTGGTTTAGATAAAGATTGCTTATTTTTCTAAACTGGTGTGGTGTCCATTTGTAGTGTTTTCACAGTATTACTGTATGTGTGCACAAATGCTTTACACACTGCCTCTGAGTTAAGCCTCTCTGCTCGTGCCAAGCTACCAAGGGGGTGAGTAGGGGTTATTTTAGAAGTGTATCCCCCTTACCCTGACTAGGAATAAGGGTCCCTACTTGGACAATGGTGCAAACCATTGCCAACTAGCGACCCCCATTTCTAACATATTTGATCCAACAAATAGCAAAACAGAGGCAGGGAAGAGCTTAGAAAGTTGGATAGAAAATGTCAGTGGGGAGTTTGTTAATGTTCAAATACAAAATTGTTTATAGCTCACATTTACTAAAAGTCAGACAGCATAGCTCTACATCAAAATTTGCAGTCCTCCATTGCGCTAACTTAAAATGTTGTGCAGCTCCTGATTCACTAAAAGTCACGTGCTAGCATTGACTATTTGTTATGTCATTTACTTTAATTGTGCATTTTAATTCATTGCTAATTGGTTGATAAGTATTTTTAATAATACGCTTTTTAAAATGCATATATTTATTTATTTGTTTCAATATTATTTGTGTTATTTCATTACTGTTTTGATATTAATGTGTTAGTTATAATTAATTTGCTATATTTTTGTTGGTATTTTTGTGGATAGTAGGGAGGAAAATGTGTTTGTTGTAAATTTATTTATTTTGTTTATTATTTGTTAATTTTTCATTATTAAATTATATTTTTCAATTACATTTGATTTTATTTATTTATAGTGTGCATACTTTTTATTTTAAATATCTTTTAATATTTTAATGTTTTTAGGTAAATATTTGTTTGAAAATGATTAGGAATTGGAATGCAATATCAAACTCTTCCAAAGTCCAACATTTTCCCTGAATTTACTTACGTTGGAGTGGAAATAGTAACTCTAACCCCTTCAAAGTACAACATTTTTCCTACTGTTGGTTACATTGGAGTGGAAATAGTAAATCTGACCCTTTCAAAGCCCAACACTTTACCCCAATATTTGGATGCATATGGGGCCAGATGTACGACCGTTTTTTGTGGTCGCAAACGGGCAATCGGCCCGTTTGCAACCGCAAAAAAGGGTCCTGGCATGTACAAATGCTATTTTGCGAGTCTGTGACTCGCAAAATAGCATTTGCGACTCTCGCTATTAGGAATGGGCATCCCTTCCTAATAGCGAGTCACAATGGAATGTACCATTGTTTTGCGACCGCATTTGCGGCCGCAAAACACTCACAGTTTACCACCTACTTCAAGTAGGTGGTAAGCCACTCGCAAACAGGAAGGGATCCCCAGTGGATCCCTTCCCCTTTGTGAATGGATGCGAAAATATTTTTTAAGAGCAGGCAGTGGTCCCAGGGACCACTGCCTGCCCTTAAAAAATTAAACAGAAATGTTTCATTTTTCTTTTTTAAATGCATCCCGTTTTCCTATAAGAAAAACAGGCTGCATTAAAAAAAAAAAACAGCTTTATTTAAAAAAGCAGTCACAGACATGGTGGTCTGATGACCCCAGCAGGCCACCTTCCCTTGGAGTGCTAGCCATTCCTGATGGGGTCGCAAATTGCACCTGCCTCATGAATATTAATGAGGCATGCAATTTGCGACTCCATTAGAAATGCAAGCAGTGTCTGAGACACTGTTGCAAATTCCAATTTGCGAGTCGCAAATTGTGAGTCGCAAAACGACGCAATTTGTGACTCGCAAATTGGTAGGGTTGTACATCTGGCCCATGAACCATTATATTAAAACTCTGCATCAATTGTTACTCTAACAAAGCAGTACGATATACATGTGAATCAGTGTACTTTGCATAAAACAAGTACATTGTGAGGGTACAGCAATATATTATGTATCTCAACCAATATGTTACATGTCTGGACCATTATTTTATATATGGACAGCAGGAGGGCATGGATGCACACCACAAAATTATGCATCAATTCATCATAAGGGCAAAGCAATAGATTATGACTTCAAAGCAATACATTGTGCAAGCATACATGAGTACTTACTGTGCATATGCCAAGGCACTAAACAGGCTCAACAGTGTTCTGGTGATAAAAACCGGTATATTGAGACATAGACCAATATTTTGTGTTAAAAAAACACACACTTTAAACGTTATGCTTTCTCACAAAAAACAATATTCTTTATTGGTGTTCCAATAGATACCATTTGTATTTACAAACATATTGAGTCCTCAAGCCAATGTTACTGTATACCAACCAGTATATTCTGTGCAAACCAATAAAACTTGTGTGAGCCAGTGCAGTATGAACATGGACGCATCCAAAATGTTTCATACCTAATCCAATTTAGTTGCAATGTGAACCACTATGATTGATTTAAACCAATATATGACCCAGAGGGTGTAATTGAATTTTGCCCTATTTGTTACCTCATATCTCACATGAACCTTCATTTTCATATAGAAGGCATAAGACATTGCCGTGCCTCATTGCAATATGTTGTGGCAGTTGCACTTGTACTGCAATCACTGGCTCCGTTTGAGTACCTTCACTGTTGATGTATCCAAGCAGTGTCTGCTTTGTGTACGAATAAACTGAGATGAGTAAATACAAGAAGACACTACTTTACGAGAGCATTGTTTACCCTGCAACTGGAGTAGAATAGTTTTGAAATATAATTGGCAAAAACTATAAGCATTCTGTTTCATATGAAATGGCCATCGATGGTGCAATTCAGCAGGCATATTTGATTTAAACTGGTGCACGGCAAATCAAATCCGGTTGCTCTGCAGAGAACAATAGGACCTGGAACAGAATTATTTCACTGCATATTAAAAGATGCCATATTGAAAATGATTTAACACATTATTCTACTGGAACCTGTAACGAATAGCTGTTCAGTGTTTCCAAAAGTGTAATTATCAAATAATTATGGGACAGAAAATTCCTTTCGCACTTTCACATTGTCGGCTGCACTTTATTCCCATCAGACTATTTTGTAATAAATAAAAAACACAGGAATGTACTTCTCCTGAAATGTTTAATTCCCATGACCAGCTTACTACTGATGTAACTGAAAGAAGCATACTTTGACTTTAGAGACCCCTTTTTAGGTTGAAGCCTACCAGAGAACTAGCTTTCTGGTTTTCTAACAACATCTTTGGGTCATTCGAAAATCTTCCCTGGAAATGTAGTCCACCCATTGCTTACCATTGGCTTTGTAACTCACATTTGCTTGCTTTCTATTTGCTGGCTCCATTTCTTTTAGGCTGTCTAGTTTGGGTCTGTGCCTTCCATTGCCCAAATTCTATTTACTGTATTCTTCCACCAGAGCTCAATTTCTGTAAATAGGCCTTTAAATCTTGTTCTTATCTTGTCACATTTTCTGTGCATTCAAAGACAGAGGTCAAATGTCAGGCTCTGTCTTCCAGAGCGCTTGTTGTTTACTTTTCTTTCTCTGAATTCAATGTGAAAGGATTTAAGTGACAATCATGCTGGCTACTAGGTGTGTGCCTGAGAAAGGCTGTACAGTGTTACTTTGTTTGTAGCATACAGCAAAATGTAAATGTCTGTAAATGAACCATGTAGATATTTGAGAATATATCAGAACTACAAAAGCACAAATGATGAACTTTTTTGTTAATTCTGAACCGCGCGGTGCCTGCCACCCTGTGCATGCCAATGAAGTGCACCCCCCACCCCCTCCCCCGGGGGCCCGCAACGGGCCCCCATTGCAAAAGACCGTATGCCTTTCCATGGCGGCGTTGCCGCCACGGAAAGGCACATCTCCGCATGCATCATAATATGGATGGCGGTGTCTTGCAGACACCGCCACCATGTTATGCCCCTTTTCTGCCCGGTCGACGAGTCGACCGGCGGAAAAGCGGCGGACGGTCTTTCCGTCCACCGGGGTCCCCCCCGCCATCGTAATATGGCGGGGAGGAAATGGAATGCGGGCGGTGTAAAATAGTGGGCGGATCGCCACCTCCATACGGGCGGTGGCGATCCGCCCGCTATCATAATGACCCCCTTTGCCTCTCTGCAAGACTGCACTCTCCGCCACTGAACTCAATGTGACTCTACTTTGCACCATTGCGCTCTACGCCCCTTCATGCTGCGCTACTGCATGCTATGCCACTCTATACCATTGAGCTCTATGTCACTGCACTCTATGCCACTCTATTCTACTCTGAAACACTGCTCTCTGCACCACTGCTCTCTGCACCACTCTACTCTGCACCACTCTACTCTATGCCAGTGCACTTTATGCCACTGCACTCTATGCTATTGCATTCTATGCCAGTGCACTCTGCACCAGTACACTTTACGCCACTACGCTCTGCATCACTCCATGCCATTTTAATCTATTCTGGACCAATTCACTCCATGCCACTGCACACTACACCACTCTGCTCTACGCAATTGCACTCTTCCCTTCTCTACTCTAGACCTCTGCACTCTACCCTATACCACTCTACTATACCCTGCACCACTCCACTCTACGTGACTTCACCCTACTCAGAAACAATCTACTCTATGCCACTGCCATCTACTCGCCACCACTCTACTCTACACTACTGCACTCTACGCCACTCTATTCTACGTCACTGTGCTCTACACCAATGCACTCTATACCACTTTACTCAAAACCAATGCACTCTATGCCACTGCACTCTGCACTCTAGGCCAATCTATTCTGCACCACCGTACTTTACGCAACTTAACTCAAGGCCATTCCACTCCATTCTACGGCACTTCACTCTACGACCCTACATTCTATGATACTTAACTGTATGATGCTCTACTCCATTAAACTCTACTCTACTTTACAACATTCTACTCCACTCTATGCCCCTCTACAACACTACTCCACTCTATGACGCTCTACGCAACTAGTTGTATTCGACTCTATGCCACTTTACTTCACTCTATTCTATGACACACTACTCCACTCTAATCGACTCCACTGCTCCACTCTACGCCACTTCGCTCCACTGTATGTCACCCCACTCTAATGCATTCCACTCTCCTACACAGCACCCTCTATGCCATTCCACCCTGCTCTACACTACTGCACGACACTCTATGCCACTCCACTCTATGACACGCTGCTCCACTCTGACACTCTACTCAACTCTACTCCACTCTCTTCCACTCTGCAACAATCTACTCCCTCATACACACTCCACAACACTCTACACCACTCCAGGTCACTCCACTCCACTCCACTCCACTCAACTCTACTCTACACCACTCTACGCCACTCCATAACACTCCACTCTACTCCACTTTACGACATTAAACTCCACGCCTCTCTCCTTAACTTCACTAACTTTTAGCCATGCTGAACAGCAGCCATGCTGGTGTGCAACATGATTAAAGCATATCGGCAAAGCCAATAGCTCTTGCATAGGGGAGACCTATTGGCTTTGTCAGTGCTTTTTATGGTAAGGCATCTTAGTGGTACCACGGGCAGCTCCTATCTGCGGTACCCAACTGCATTGAGATAGCTAGAGAAGTGCAGGACACTAGGAATGGGATTTGGGGACTTGCTGCACAAGAATGCCTTGTGTCCAGTGCTTGATTTGTAAAAGATTAAGTACCCGGCCCAATTTTTTTCTCTGAAGCTCATGGCCTATCAAATGTCAGGGTTCTGGATACTCTGGCTGCCCCGTCTTGATTCCACCTTATGTCTCTCTAATCCATCATCAAGCACTCCCTGCCTCTTTATCATACACTTGCAGGTTCTTTTTTGTCCCTGCTTTTCCCCATGTTACCATTTTTCCCTTTCTCTTCTCCTGTCTCCCCCCTTAAATGTTATTTCCTCTCTTGCTCTGGATAAAAGTCTGTTAAGAAAAAATAAGAGCAGGTCCCCAAAAATTAGTGCTGGTCATCCCCACCTTCAATCACCAGCTCAAAATTAGCCTTGCTTGTGTCCAGTTCCATCTGACCAGATAGCAGCAAGGTTTTACTGTATAGCTTTTGTGGTGCCTAAGGTGAATGGAAGATCCAGGTTGACACTGGCGTAACAAAACTTGAGGGGGCCCCCCTGCAAGGCACGTGGATGGGCCCCCTCCGGACTCAATCAGGAGATCTCTGGCCACCAGAGTACTGTGCTGAGGGGGCCCCTCAGAGCTTGGGGCCCCCCCACACCTCAGGGGCTGCGGGGGCCTGTGTTACTCCACTGCAGGTTGATGTTGGCCTTGAAGACCCTGAGTTACTGGGTTACTAATTCCCATTTCATAATGGAGATCTTGCAGTAGATCATCCAGAAAGTTTCTTGTGTCGGTTGATTTACAGGGTGCTAAACACCCATTTAGGGACTTTGTCATACATTTCTCCAGATCACCATGTGCAGACTTCACTTCCAGGTCACAGTTTTGCTTTTGGCTTGAAGAATGCTCCATGGGTGTTCAACAAGCTCATGCATCCTCTTGTTGGCATCTTCCAAGAGGAAGGAATTTCGGTACACCCTTACCTGGATGACTGTTATGTCCAAGCTGTATTGCACCAACTTTCAATATTACACACACAGCGAGTCTATGGGGTGCTGGTTCAACATGGACGTCTGATTAATCAGCCCAAATCTCATCTCATTCTTTCTGAGTTAGTGGAATTTCTTGGTGCCTCCTTCCACACGGGAAATGGCAAGGCATTACTTTCAAAATGCAGGTTCTTGGCTTTCAAATCCCACTGAACTCTATTGTTTAGCGCAAGGGATGCTCTTGTTCAGAGTTGGTTGATGGTGCAGGGGAACATGGTCTTCACTGCTTGTCTTGTGCATTGGGCAGGGCATTACATCAATATTCTGGCCCAACATTTCCTAGTTTCTTGGTGTCATATGGTGGTGTCAGTTGCTCCAGATCTGTATCTTTGTCTGCTGTGGTGGATGGACTCTAGCCACCTGTTAGTAGAGATGGCACCGGATCCTCCGCCCCCATGCTTGGTAACAATGGGTGCCAGTGCTTCATGCAATCAGGAGGGGTATGTCGGCATTTGCTCCTTGACACGGCAAAAGCCAGTGCTGAGCCAGATGGACAATATGGTAGCTTATCCCTACGTAAACTGCTTTGATGGGAGTAAGGCTAAACTGTTGGCACAGATGGCGGATCATCTCTTTCGATCGGCAGACATGTTGGTTCTATCCCTGAGCGTGGTTCTTCTGTGGGTAATCGGAAAGATGATCTGCACAGTCAAGATTTTCCATCTTCCCAAGAATATTTTTTGCCACTAATTCAGTTTGTTACAGTACCATTAGGGTAGAACTTTTTCCCATCACAGGAATCAAGATGGTGTCCCTGTTCTGTGCCAGGATTCAAAATCGTCCTGCATGCAAGTAGATATTCTGGTGTCTCAGTAGCCAGAGGGATTACTGTGTTTATTACCCCCTTTTCTCTGATTTGTCAGGTGATCAGAAAGATTCAGAGGGAGTGGGCGGAGGTATTCGCAGGCCTGCCTTGCTGGTCCGACAGGGCCTGATTTTCTTGGGTGTTGGCTCTGTCCATTGAACCAGTGTGGCACTCAAGCTGGTTCTGAGTCGTCAACCCTCCAGTGTTGTTGATTCTGCAGCTCTCCTGCCTGAAGTTGGGGGTTTGGAGATTAAAAGTATAGGGCTGTCTTGATTGGTTCTTTTTGAAGCTGCATTACTTTTCTTTTTAGCAGTTTTGTATGATGTCACCTAGATGTTCCAATATGTACCATGGGGTTTCTTTCCTGTCATGGTGTTTAGTGACAGACGTACAATCACTGCCATGTCCACCTCCCAAGAGTCTTGATTTCTTGGTTGCTGAGTTCAATAGGGCTGTTTTTATATTAAAGGTTCAGTTGCTGGCTATTATGGCTTTCTGTCAATCCTGGGATGGTTTGGATTTTCTGGATATGTTTGTCCCTGTCTACTGAAAAGATTCTTACTACTGAATCTAGCAAGAAGGGGGTTTGTACCTCCATGGGATTGTCCCTTGGTTCTAGAAGTTTTGCAGTCTCCCATTTTGAGCTTACAGATCCGATCCCATTGGAGTCATCACCTATAAAAGTTAGTTTTTGGTAGGTATAATATCCTTAAAGTATTTTGATGAACTGAGCCATGTTTATGCACTCTTCCTGATAATTTGGTCTTGAGACCTGGTTCATCCTTTTTATCTGAAGCTGGTCCAGGAAGTGGTGTTGCTATCTTGTTTAAGACAAAATGGATCAGTAGAGGTGGATTTCAGGATGGCTGTACTGTCATACCTAGAGTGCACAGCTGTGGTTTTGGATTGTGCAGGCCCTCTGTATTTTGTGGCCTAGTTAAGAAAGATTTTCAACCTGTCACAGCTACATTGAATAGGTGGGTCTGTACCGTGCTTCCCCAGTTGTGCAGTGTTCCACCAGGGAGGTAGCAGCTTCTTGGGTTACTGCCTTGAGTATTCCATTACTGGATGTGTGTAAGGCAGCCACTTGAGTTGCACCTTCTACTTTTTTGCAGTATAATCATTTGTAATGGTTGAATAGGCAATATGACTTCATTTTCTTCACTTTATTCGGTTGGTTTACTGGTGTGTTGCATGATAGTAAATGTTGATGTGCTTTCATTGAGGGTACATGCACCAACAAGGTTATGAAAGCTTTGCTATATCCTCACTTTGCAAAAAATGGAATGAGGACAGCAGACATTGGTATAATGTTTAGCTTACTTGGACAATTCCCATTATGTAGTGGTGATGTACTTCTTCCCAGTGCTTAATGTATAAAAGTAAGAGTGCTGGTGCCCAAAGCTCTGCTCAGAAACTCTCAGCGTGCCGAATACCAAGGCTAATAGTCTTACAACCACCTCATGCTGCTTTAATTAACTACCAGACACTTCCTGCTTTTTATTTTAATCTTGCAGATTCCTTCTTTGTTCCTCAATGACGGTTTTAGCATCTTTCTCTTCCTCCATCTTTCCGATCTGTATGACTTTCCCTCTTTTCCGCCCAGTAAACATCTGATGAGGAAAAAGAATTGCTGGTCCCCAAAAATAAGTGCTGGTGCCTCCAACTGGCAACCACCTGCTCGAATTGAACACTGCTTGTTCCATTCTTTACAGCCCTCCCCCAACCCATGTCCTATTATTGGTCTGATAGGATATGCATCTCCTTGAGCCACTGGATATGGTGTTGGGTGGATACACTTTAAGGGGAAGGTGGGCAGGGAAATGCAAATACTTTCAGGTGACTGTATTACAATGTAAATAGCTCAAATCTATTGAACATCCAAACATGAGCAAACATTTGTTGGTTAAATAAACGTGAAAATATACGCATTTCAGCTTCATTTTTTACGCAGAGCACAAAATAAATTTGGATAAATACAGATGATATATGAGCAAAAAAGAAATATGGATAAATACAGACGGAAATGTCAAAAAAATAAATACGATAAAACTGGGAGCACTAATATTATGTATCATATATTTGGAGTTTTATATAGCACAAATCAGACCCAGAAGCAGACAGTTTCACAAAGAGCGAGTACATTTAATAACAGAAGAATACAGGAGAACCTATGGTATTCATCAAAGGAAACAATGAGCTGGAGAGAACAAGGTTGCAAAGAGTAAGAGAGAACATGCAATGAGATGGGAATTACCAGGCAGTAGTTGAATTGTGAGGGAAAAACCAAGAGGATTAACATTGTCCATGTTAGGAAGCTACCAGCCAGGAGTTATGCTGGACCACGACGTCATAGGATCTTCATAACATTTTTGAAAGCTCTAAAATCTGGGTTAGTGCTGATGGCTTCGGGTCTGGAATACCAGACCATGGCTGCATTCCCAGAGAAGGGCTGAGTCTGGATTTTTTGAATGAGGGAGTTTTGAAAAAAAAAGTTTGTTGAAGCTGCTTATAGAGCGCTGCCCTTCTGGGATGATAAGTCTTTCAGCTAGGTAGTTGGGGGCAGGTGTGAAGTGCTTTGTGCATATGCACACCAGTTTGGAATGCTTTTGATATCCATAGGGAGTCTGAGGAGGGTGGCCTGAATTGGTGTGATGTGGTGAGAAGTTCTGGTACCAGTGACAAGTCTAACGGTTGGATGAAGTGCTGCCTTTGGCGGGGCCATTTGTAGTTTGAGAATGCTTACCAGAACGAAATTCCACAGTCAGTTCTGGAGAGGACCAGGGATTGTGCCAAAGATTTAAAGTCGTCCTCTGAGAAGAAAGGTTTAATTTGTTTGAGAACCTCATTTTGATGTCAAGCATTGTTATCGCGAGAGTTTATGTGGTTGTGTAACTTTAGATTATTGTCCAAATCTGGAATTCATGTTCATCTGGCTCACTCAACATAGAGGACTGCTAGTTAAACAGGTTGAGGAAGTTGATCTAAGTTTGAAATGGGATGTAGAAATGGACAGAGAGATCAAGAAGAAATCTATTTTGTAGGTATTTGGTTTTAGGAGGTGGAAAGAATCCAGGATTGCCTAGTCCAGAGGGCGTGAGTGGATAAGAATACATCTTCGTGGGGGGGGGGGGGGGGCTTTCATGTACATCTGGGGGTTGTTGGTGTAGTGATAATAAAGTATGTTGGTTTGTTGTAACAGAGAGGCAAATTGTTCGATGTAGAGGTTGGGAGATAGGAAAAGCCATTGGGGGGCTCCCTGAGGTGATGGGGGAGGGATGAGAGAAATTGTTAGTTTAAGCAATTGATAGTGGTCGCTGAGAGTTCAGGTGAACCATCTGAGAATAGTCTCACTTAGTCCCATTCCTTTTTCAGAGATTTTAAAAGAGAGGTGTGGTTTACTGTATCAAAAGCCACAGAATGGTCAAGTAAGATTAGAAGGGACTTGTCACCCTTGTCCAGAAAGCCAAAAATATAATCTATCATTTGAAGTATAACAGTTTCAATGCTGCATGGAGACTCTGAAACAGAGCAACATGCACTTGTGCATACTATCCATGTTGTGGGCAAAGGACGTAGACTCATTATGTGGTTTGTGAGGGCTCTAGCATACGCCACGTCAGATCCCCTGCTGGGAAAGAGATATTGGCAGAGAATTCATGCCTGAGGAATGGGATAAAGCCCTGCACTACCCGAGGAAGGTATCCCGAAATGCCAAATTCCAATACATAGAACAAAATATTCTCTACAGGCGATACCTTACCCCCGAACCACTACAAAAAATTTTTGGGACTTCACTGTTTGTCCCTGGTTTCGAGCACCGAACTCCACCATGGTGCACATGTTTTGGAGCTGCCCGGCGGCTGCTGCACTCTGGCAGGGGGTGGAGTATGCGCTGTCGGAGGTGACAGGCCGGACTGGGTTCCTTACGATGGAGGTGGCATTGCTGGGAACATTCAAAAGGAAAAAGGTACATATGGCAACCAACAGATGTATAGATTTGGCCCTTCTTATAACCCAGAGGTCCATAGCAATGCATTGGAAGATGCACACTCTTCCGACCGTGCAACGTTGGTGTGCGGCAACCATCAAGTGGGGCAGGGCTGAGGCGACGGTCTTGCAGCGTGACGAAGTCCAAGTATTGCTGCACTGTGGGAGGGGTTATTGTATGAACTCCAGGTGTTCAAAGACTCCCTAGTGGCCTAGTTGGGAAGACTACCGATTCTGATCGCTGATACCACTGGTGGCTGGTATGCTAGTTGTGTCTGGTGTCCTCCAAATAGGGCTCCTGAGGCTCACTCTTCAAGGGGGTGGGGAGGTAGGACTAAATTACTCTTGGAATCTAAATGTGATTTGTGCTGCAAGGTGATAGAGGGGTGGATTTGTACACTGCCTGCTGTTCCAGTGAGAAAGAATATGTGGAGGTATGTATACTGATAATACTGTGTAGATAATTGCCTAGTTGACTAGTGCAGGCAAAGTATGGAACTCCCAGATGTGATATGATAGTTGTTAATGTTAATTTTCTAACCATATTATACTGAACCGACTGCTCCTTACCAAATACTGTCATTACCAGGTAATGCCTAATACATGACTGTACTTTGAACACCCCTATGATGTAGCATGTGTGTTGTATTGGAAAATGAATAAAAGTTGGTTAAAAAAAACAGCTTCGGTGCTGCAGCCTATTCTGAAGCTCCATTGTAATTTGTCAAGGAGGTTGTTCTCATGGATAAAGTTGTTGGGTTAGAATTAAACACAGGTTTCTTGCATTTTGGCAAGTAAGGGAAGGTCGGATACGGTGTGTATGTTAGTAGTGTCTTCCGGGTCTGGTCCTTGCTTCTTTATTCAAAGATTAACTTGCCTTTTTTTGAGGAAGCCTGGTATTTCACCTATAAGAATGCAAATTTGAGTAGTCCTTGTGTAGGATTGAGTACGGGGGATGAGTTATTATTCATGTGTGTGGTGGTGCTCTCTTGGTATCAGTCACCCTGCTACTCACAGGTGTGTGTCTGATAGTAAGCTGTGGGGTTTGCCCTACATCCATTAAATATAAGTTGACACCGAAGCACTCATTTATATAGTAATCACAAAATATATAGTACACAATGAAGGGTTATGTAACATAATACAGTGGTATTTATTTCATTTGAAGTTCCCAACGGATCCAATATTCTATTAGCATAACACATCAGGCAGCTGACACATGTTTCGTCGAATGCGACTTTCAATTTAACTGGTATTTCACCTAGTGAAAGGGAGGAGTTAATCAATTTGGTCTAGAGTGGAGCTAGGGAGTGGCTAGTGGATTTGATAATCCTGGAGGGATAGGATCCAGACAGTGTGATAAGGGTTTGATTTTTGCAATTGTTTAGATGATTTCAGGTTCAGTGTATTCTCTGAAAAAGGACCAGAGTTGAGTTGATTTCAGGGAGGTGTTGTTGTGATCTAGGGCAAAATTGGAAGGTTCGAGGGAGAGTTTGATGTCCTTTATTTTTTTCTTCAAAGAATCAGACGAGGTTATTGCAATTTTCTGAAAAATGTATGAGGGTGGTTTGAGGGAAATTGTTTGAGTTTTGTATTACAATTTCGAAAAGCTACATGTGTGGATTCTGGCTGAATTTATTTCGCCTCTCATGAAAGTTACCTTTGCTTCAAAGAGGTGTTTCTGATGGAGCTTTTCTGTGCATTACGTAGTGTCAGGGATGAATTTCGTGCTCTATTGATCTGAAGTATTCCTTTCCAGATCTTTTGAAAACCATCTATACATTTCACAGTTGTTTCTAAGAACAAAATGGATCATGGTTTCGGAGATAATGGCTGTGGAGTAATAATTAAGGCCCTAGGGGTTGCAAAGAGGGTTAGGTTAGTTTAATTTAAGAAGCAATAGATCTAAATTCATGTAAAAGGTAGTCAAGTTTAAGTGACAGGGATGTATGGTCTCTGGAGTTTTAGGAATCTATGTCCTCAACCAGGGTGTGAGATGTTGTTTTATACTCAGTGTGTTGATGGTTCAGGAAGAATGAAGTTGAGAAGGGGGTATTGTTGGAGGTGCTGCAGTTTTGCATTGAAGCTGCCATTGCTAGGAGCATGTGGGTTGAGGCTGGGTGTGCTATAGTTATGTGTGGGCAGTTTAGGTGGGGCAGTTTGGCAGGAAGGTTGTACTTAGTGGGCAAGCATATGTTTGTAGGAGTGGTACTTGAGGGAAAGGGAATGCTATTGACAGGGGTACATAGTAGATCATGTATGTCTTGGGATATCAACTGAGGTGAGGTAGGGTTAGAACCAGGGTTATTAATGGTGAGCGGTGTGTCACTGCAAGAGAAGAGATCGAAGTGCAGGGGGCTAACGTGAAGGTGTAGATAGAAGAGGAGAGGTGCCATAGGAGAGATTTGGTGAGCTTGTGTGGGGAATCTGCATTCCTTTGCATGACCACTTAGTTCTTGTTGATCATGCTGACTCTGGGGGTGTGAAGAGTGAGGTTGAGTTTCAAGAGTGCATGTCTGAGGAGACTGCATTGCTTTGCATCATCACATGGTTCTGGTTGATAGTATTAACTGTGGAGGGAGAGGTTTGAGGCTGTGTTTCAAGAACTGGGTTTGTTTTGATGTTCAGAAGCAACTCAAAGTGGTAGTTAAAGAATTTCATGTTTTCCGACACCTAGACCAACATTTCCTCATGGTTGTAGATGGAGATATGCATTTCCACCTTGAAAGAGGGCAAAGCACAGATTATAAACTTCTTGCCATTTGGAATGTTGTGTTTTTGACACCTGCAGAGACTCTGTGACAGTTGTATTCCATACCAATGTGTTGTGGGAGAAGAATATGTGGTCAGTTTTTTTATTCCTTTTTGCGGACAATAATAGTGGTCCTAAGCAAGTGTTTCAGAATGTTCTTTGAGGACTAAGTATTTGAAGTAGTTAGAAGCATTTTTAGATAGGTGTGGATGGCATGAGATTGTAAAATGGTGAGCACGTTCTTTTGTGAGGATATCAGAGTGATGGAGAGGTGGCATGATTGGCATTCTCATAGTGGATGTGGAATTGTTTAGGAATGGCCAACATTCTAGGGGTTAGGTAGTTCAAAAAGTCAGAAGGCCATATTACTGTAGCTTAGTAGTTCATTCATTCATAAATACTTTATTTCGGCCAAAGGCCATAAAAAGTTTCACAGTAAAACAAAATATTCAATTGTCTATATTCAAGTGTACTGTAAACATGTATTGAACAACCACTTAATATAGTCTAAAAATTCATCAAGCAATATATATGATGTTCTCAATAAAATAATCATCGGTCTCAGTGCATTACTTAAGGTAGAAACGGATATAAGCTGGTCACTAAGTACTCCAATACTTCTCCCTATTGTATGTGTATATGAAATCAGCTAAAACTGTGTATAATACAATAAAAAATTACAAATAAGATTAATACAATTCAAGGTGCATATTTCAGGCGGAGGAGCACATTATTCATTGCAGCATCACAGCTTTAGCTCCATTTTGCCTCTTATAATCCCTACAGCAAACAGATATCTAGATATGGCAAATATTACATACGGTACAGTACTGTCATTACCCTTAAAGCGTCTTGCTGCTTCCTAAATCCCAATGTATTGCACAAAAGGCGAATTCATTTCCTCCTTGCCCGAGCATATGCTGGACAGAAGAAGAGGATGTGTGCAGTGTTTTCAATGGACCTTAAAGTGCATAAAGTGCAAGTACAATCTCCCTGCGTTCCCCAATTTACAGTATAACTCTTAATCTGCAGGGTGTCAAACCTTAGTTTTAAGTACAAGATTCTTGCTAAATGAGGTTGTACATTGTCAAGAAATTCTTCGACGATTGAATTAGGTTTTACATTGAGGAATTGAGTTGTTAACCTTCCCAAATTTGGGATGCAATGGAGTGCATTCAAGATATGTATCCAATATGTTAAGTTATGTGGCTCAATCCAATATGAGCTAAGGCCTAGTTCTATGAGCCATTTCTTGACAAATCTAAGCCAAGGAATAGTGAAACATCTGTCAATGGCTAGGAGTTCTTTTACACCTTCCCTGTATACCGCTAAATCTGGTGTTATCCATAGTCGTATCCAGTAAAGCAGCGGTCGCAGTGTTGCAGTTTGTCCTATGCGCTTCATGTTTAGTTGTGAAACATTGGGATGAGTGGTGTTGATAGTTGTAGCCCCATTAATTTCCTTGCAAACTTGTTTTCCCCATTTGTTAATTGCTTAGTGTCTCCAATACCCCAGAGTTCTGATCCATACAAAGCTGCTGCCTGCGCCTTACATTTATATAACTCTAGGGCTGGTGTCAAGGGTTTTCCTGAGGATAAGCTATACTTTTTGAGAATAGCCCCTGCCCCCTGGGCAAGCACTATTGCTGAGTGGTTTACATGCGGTTTCCATGTTAGCTTCGAATCAAGTAATATACCCAAATACCCAAATAGTTTGGGACATGTTCTAATTTTTGATTGTTCACCTTAAAATTATTTCTAAAACCCCTGTGGGGATTTATGGCCATGTACTTAGTTTTGCCAATATTTATTTCTAGGCCTTTTACATTACAGTATTTATTAAAATCGTCCATTAAGTTTTGCAAGCCCCTGGGTGTCTGCGAAATCAGGATGGTGTCGTCTGCAAATAATAATGCTGGAACCGAGTTCCCACTCAACTTAGGAGGGTCATTTTCAGTTTTTTGGTAAATGATCAACCACATCATTGATGGAGAGTGAGAACAGGGTGGGAGCAAGTACGCATCCCTGTCTCACTCCTCTATCTATTGGTGTAGGTCCTGTGAGCTCCCCATTCGTGCCCCAGTAAACTTTTGCGTAATTGTCGCGATGTAGCTTTGCTATCTGGGCTAACAGGCTTGCAGGCACTTTCTGTTTTTTTAGTGAGTCCCACAGTGAGCATCTTGGTACAAGGTCGAAGGCCACCCTTAGGTCTACAAATACTATGTAGATGTGGCCCCCCTTTACCTTATCATATTTCCAAATGATGCATAAAAGTCTGAAGACTAGATCTACCATACTTGTGCGAGCTCTGAATCCTGCCTGGTACGGGGACAGTATGCTGTTAATCTCTATCCATTCGTTAAGCCTATTTAAAAGTTGTCTAGCGTAGATTTTGTGGAGCACATCTATTAGGCTAATTGGCCTTTAGTTCTCGGGTTTCTGTTTACTACCTTTTTTATGGATAGGGACAATTTCAGCCCCTTTCCATGTTGCCGGTACTGGAGCACCTGCTGCTATGGTGTTACTGATTAGGTTGTAATACAGGACCCAAACCTTTTTATCATGTTTGAACAGATCTCCAGGAAGTCTATCTAATCCCGGGGCTTTTCCCTGCTTGATGGTATCTATTGCGTGTTCAGTTTCTTTTAAAGTAAAAATGATCGCATCTCTGTCTCCCTCATCATTAGCAGGTCCACAGTATTCAATGGCGGAAGACTGAAAACCTGAGTATAGGTTGGTAAAGTGCTCGGTCCAGGCTACCGAATCCAAGTGATGCTCTGTTTGCGCTACTTGATCCTTGCCCCCAAACGCAATTATTTTACAGAACACTGCCATATTATTGTTTTTTGCTGCCTGGAGGAGATCCAACCAGCTATTTTCCTCCCAGTTCTTCCTTGCGGTAACCAATGTTTTCCTGTGACTGTCCCTGGCCCTCCTTATTGAGTCTGCGCTTCCCTGTTTTAAACTTTCAAGTAAGCACTTTTTAGCTTTCCTGCAGTCCGATGTATACCAGGGGTTGGTTTTTGTGTTCATCTTGCAGTTAGGCTTCAGTTTCTTTCTAATATCTCTAGTGAGAAGGAGCTCTAACTTTGCAACTAGGAGGTTATGCATTGTTATTGCTGGTGTTCCACTTGTTTCTGCATAAGCACCTACTACCTCTGCAAATGTCTTATAGATGCTAGTCATTGTCTCTGTATTGTCTGTGATCCGAGGCCCTTTAATGACTCTACGGTTATTCCCTATTCGAGACTGTGTTTTTGATAGGCAGGTATTGGATGGCTCGTCCCTTGCTATGTAGCCTGTTATTTCTAGGCAGAGGGGACGGTGGTCACTGCCCTCTCTTGCGTCTATTTTAAAGCTTGCAATCCCGCCCCAGCTATGCATACTGTGCATAATGTAATCTATTCTTGACTGCGCGCTACCTCGTTTAAATGTGTTTAGGAAGCAGCTATCATTCCTGTTGTTGGTCACTCTTCCATTACATGCCCTTAGGTGGTGTTCGATGGTAAGCTGCATTATCTGTATTGCAGCATTAGTGCATGGTTTTGGCAGTCCAGCCTCTAGCTGGGGCAACCCCTAGCCATGTCCTCTGCAACTGTTAAACTTTCTAGGCCATTTAGTGGTTTGTAAGTGCAGTTAAAGTACCCACATACAATCGGGGTGTCACCGGGATTTACATGTTCCAGGGAACTGCCTAGTAAGTCAATGATCTCGGAATTGAGATTTTGCCTGATTGGTCTATTATAGACATTAAAAAGGTACACATTTTCATTGTTGTGGGTGTTCATGTCTAGGTATACTGCCAGTAAATCGGTTGAATCTATAATGTGCTCATTAGTTCGCATTCCCAGGGTTATTTTAGTCCATATTACAAGGCCCCCTGAGGGTCTTCCTCTCTGCGATGGAACAGCATCCTTATAATATGTTTTATATCCCAACTTGTATTGGGGGGTCAGTAGCCATGTCTCCTGAAAGAGGGAAATATCAAATTTCTCTATGTAGCTATGCCAATCTGAGTCCTCAAGTTTTTGTTTTAGGCCTGCGACATTCCAGGAGACTATGGCTATAGGTCTTGGTCCTTTTGCCAGTACTTTATATATTTTTGATGGTTCTTCCAAATTTGGTTCAGTTA
The DNA here is from genome assembly GCA_963921515.1 of Calotriton arnoldi. Classification (NCBI taxonomy): domain Eukaryota; kingdom Metazoa; phylum Chordata; class Amphibia; order Caudata; family Salamandridae; genus Calotriton; species Calotriton arnoldi. The sequence goes on from CAWUFW010017909.1 coordinate 219,315, forward strand.
TTTCGCTTGTTTCATCCTTTGCCATATTTTGTATTGAGCGTCCTCTTATGTCTGTCTTGTTTGGTAGGATGCTGTCTCTTTGGTTCCCTTCCTGATCTAATTGCTTATCTGTCCTCGGGTCTGCCTGTTCTCCTACACTTAGTCCATCCACTAATTCGAGATGTGACGTTAACTGGCTGAGCAACTCTTCATTGTCAGAGGGAGATCTGTGCCCTGTTCGTGGTGTTAAGGTCTCTCTGGGGTCGTGCAGTTTAAAACGCTGGGCTACCCTACTTGTCGTGCTTGTTCTTAAGTCCATCGCCATTAATCCCTATACTATATCTCTTTTAACCATGATCAACTTAATAGTGTCTGAGCTCTCGTTTCCTCCCTCCAAGCGCTCTACCCTCTCTATATCTGAGCGCACGACCGACAAGCAATGTCGGTTGTGCCTAATCCAGTGGGTGATTTAATTTTTTAACAAGTCTTCGTTCTCCCGAGATCCTGCTGCAATCTTAGGTATGTTAGTTAGGTATACTCTCCGACCTTCTTCGCTCTTGTGTGGCCATTCCCTAGGCGCTGGTTTGGACGTATAGTTACCCTCTTGCTGCGTTCTAATTGCAGGCCAGCGAGTTTGGGAGTCATGTGACATTCTTGGGGCACCTCCCTGGATTCTTTGTGGCCAGGTTTTGGGCTGTAATCTGCCTGAGTGTGTTATCTGATTTACGTTGCTGTATAGATTGCTTGGCCTAATCTCTCTCCCCCTGTAACGGTTGGACAACTGCTCTCTTCCTGGACCCTCGAGGAATTTGTTATGTATAGGGTTGTGATTCTCTCGATTAGGTGTCCAGTTGGCTGCCGCTTTATACTTAGTTAATGGTTTAGCTGTTTGTGCTGATGATCCTGTGTCTCCCATATGTGGACCAGTGGGATATGTTACAGTAGTGGCGTCTAGTTGCTTCTTCAGGGAGTTTACTATGGTTTTTAGGTTTTCTACTTCTTTTGTTAGTATATGGACTTCCTCAGCTAGTGCCTGTATCTCCTTGGATTCATCCATGCGCTTGCACCCGCAATAGCTTAGTAGTTAGTACATTGTGGGAAAACATATTATGTTGAAAAGTCACAGGATAGTGCAGACAATATATTTTATTGAAGGTGTTAAAGGATAATGAAGATGACCCATAAAGAAGTAGTATTACATTAAAGATGAGGAATAGTGTGCTGGAGAGTAATCAAATACAGCTTGTTTCATGATATGACCATATTACAAACATTTCCACAGCCATACATAATGGACCTAAATGTTGGAATATGTACATACATTAGGAATACCGATTTCCTAATTGCGATGCTCTCCGAATCGCAATTAGAAAAGCGGTAATCCTAATGTAGGAAACTCATTGAGTTTCATTTAGGGATTTCTTGTGGGTCACAAATCAACCTACCTCATGAATATTAATGAGGTAGGTCGCAGTTTGCCACCCATTAAGAATCACAGCCATCACATGGTCCGTTGGCCTGCTGAGGTCAGCAGACCACAATGTCTGTGATTGCTTTTTAAAAAAGCAATCATTTTTTTTAAATCCATCCAAAAACCTTGAAGTTTCATTTTTTAAGAGTAGGCAATGGTCCCTGGGACCACTGCCTGCTTTTAAAAAATATTTTTATTTACATTCTCAAAGGGGAAGGGGTCATTTAGGGACCCCTTCCTCTTTGCGAATGGGTTACCACCAGTTTTAAACCAGTGGTATAGTATTACTGTTTTGCCATCGGAATTCAGTCAACAGTAATACATACCATATCGATTCAGTATTTGGAACGGCCGCCCTAAACACACCTTTCCAAATACTGAATCTCAAATTTAAAATGCGATTTGGTAACAAGTTACCAAATTCTATTTTGCATTTAGTACATTTGAAAATGCATTTTTCTGGTCGCAAACAGCCCGATTCTGTGAATCGTTCCATTTGTGACCAAAAAAATGCTTTGTACATCTGCCCCAAAGTGCTAGAATGGACACTGATTCAAATTGTCAGGATTGTTCTCATATATTAATTTACAATGGTGGAAATGTCAATGTCAGTGTCAAAATCGGTAAAAGGAAGAAAGAGTGATGGGTTGATAGAAAAGGAAAAGACTGATGGAGGGTTGAAAGGATGGAAAGGTGAGAGTAAGGAGGGATGAAAGAAAGGAAGGAATGCTGGTAGGAAGGATGAATAGATGAGTGGGTGAAAGGATGAGTGAATTAATAGGTAAATGGAGAATGTGTGAAAGGATGTAAAGCGATATCTGAGAGTGTGGATGCATGAATGGATGGCTTTATTGATGGATGTGTAAGTCAAATGATGAATATATGTGTGAATAGATGTAGAGATGCATTCATAGATGATGGATGTGTGAACAGATGGATGGAATGGCTAGTGGATGAATGAAATGATAAATGATGGATGTAAGGATGAATAGATGACAGAATGTTATGGTGAAATGATGATTAAAAGTGGGTGGATGGAAGGGTGAAGGGATTCATATATAGATGCTTTGCTGGAAGAGACAAGAAGCTCTTCTGGGGAGGGTAGGTCTCACTTGCTTAGCTTTGTTGGTGTAAACGACGAGTCTCTACAGGTCTGGTTAGTGCGAGATTTCTGCAAAGCAGTACCTGTTTAGTAGGTCAAAGCACAAACACAGTAAGTGTAACTGTACAGTATGTGAATTTCTGAAATGTGTCAATGAATTTGGAAAGGTACAATAGGATGTTATGCTAATTAAGGCTAGCAGAACCTGTTCTTCAGAGGAAATATTTCGAAGCTTTGCCTTAGCCAAATATTTTTTTTAATCACTTAATAGATCAGTGCATAAAGTCAGTACTTGGTTTCTAGCGTTAATATCCTCCAATCCCCCTGGACCATCATGATCACTCACATCCAGATTCAAATTATAGGGCCCAGCTGACGGGGTCCTAAAATGGATTGTTTTGTGCTTGGCTTTCAGTGCTAAAAGTATGGTTGTCCTATATGCCCTACATGAAAGATGAGTTGTTTGCTGCAGCCCTTGCTCTGGGCTTATAGAATTGAAATTTATTGTTTAAGCCTGTTGCTCGGATTGTTTTGGTTGGCATCTTTAGTAGTCAGCTGTGTTAACTGAGACTTTCCTATGGGGTGTATGTAGTCTTCTTAGGTTAGTCCATAGCTAGGCTATTATGAACATTCTTCTCCAATTGCCCTAAAAATCTATGTTTGAGGGGGCGTGGCTTGTCGGGCCAGGATGGTGGACGCACTTTGAGAGTGCTCCTGGACCCCTCCGCCATCCGCCCGTAATCCTTACCTCATGTGCTGATTTTTGCAGCTCAACCGGCAAGGCATCCCAGGCGGAGCACCCGGGAGTGCAGAGCTTCGTGTCCCGTCGTCCTGCCGCTGTGGCCCGGCCCGCCGTATCTTCTTGACAAAATGGCGGCTCCCTTCCACTGAATCCGGCGCCGGCAATCCTTGATGCGCCCTGCCGGACCCTGCCTCTGGTTCATGGCGTGAGCGGGGAGGCTCCTTGGAGGCGGCGCCCGCTCCGGGCGGCTGCCAGCTCGAGGAGGTGCAGGGCTCCTTCTCCCCATCTCCGGTCCCGTCCCCGGCGCTGGTGGGCCCGACATAACGCGATCCGGAAGTCCATCTCCATGACGAGTGCCTGCCGGGCCTCGGCCCCCTCCAGAGCGCGGCCGCGACACCGGCTGCCATATCGGGCAGCGAGAGATCTGTATACTGCGGCTTTCATCCCCCGCACACCGAGGAGTACCGCTGTGGAGCCCAGGGCCGCGGAGTGGTGAGCGGCGGGGCAAGTGCTTCTCAGCTGCAGTGGGCCTGCCCGTGAACCGGCCCCCTCCGGTGGCGCGGTCGCGAGACTGGCTGCCATATCGGGCGGCAGGGGCTGGGGAATCTGACTGCAGGTTACGGTGTGCAGAGAGGAGAGGCCTACAACTCTGCGACCGCGGTGTGGTGAGCGATGGAGCTGGTGAGTCCTGGCGGCGGTGGGGGTCCGGGGACGGTTGTTTGGGGCCCCCCCGTGTGCGCGAGAGATTGACTACAATGGGGGCTCTTCCCTGAGTTGCCCTGCTCATCATCCAGTCCGGCCAGATCTCCCGTTTCCCTCCTGGGTCACACGCTGACTGCGCTGGCTCCCCCCCGGGCCTTGTGAGAGGGGACGTGGCCGGCCGCGTGGCGGGTCCCGGGCTGGGAATTACTCTAAGCGGAACCTCGGCCGCATAAATCAAGCAGCGGGGGCGGCTGTACTCGACCTGGGGTCTGCCCTGGAGTGGTGCGGAGGAGGGCCTCCCCAGCCCGTGCCTTACTTCCTGGTTTCCCTCAAGTCACCTCAACGGCTGAGGACCCGCTGCTGGGGGCTTTCGGCCGCGCGCATCGAGCGGCGCCCGCCTGAGTGTAAGGGCCTCTGCCGGGGGCCCCGTCCGGTGTCTCTTCTGTCCCCGAGTTCCCCACGCTGGACTGTGGGTCTGGAGCGGCGGTCCCCCTTTCTGCGCCATCACGCTCTGGAGTTGCGGCCTCCGGGGTGAGGCCTCCTGCTGCCTCTTCTACTGCCGCCTGGACTGGGAGCTTCGTGACTCTGGCGGACGGGGGCCTACCCACGGCCCGGGCTCTGGAATCTCCCCCTTCTTCTCCCTCTCCCCATCCCCTCCCTAGCTCCTGCAAGACCGTCATGTCTAGGGTGGTGGAGTCGGCCGCACACATCGGGCGGCGGCGAGCTGGCCTGGGTCACACTTTCACACTGGTTGCTTCCCCTCTCTGATCTTGCTCCGCCTATAGGGGTCTGCTGGTACCCCGCTGCGGGGTCTGCTGGTGGGGGTTCTGGGCGCGGTGGCTCCTCCAGGTGCCACCATGGGCAGAACGGACAGATCGACAAAGGCTCCTGCCACTCAGACCAAGATGGACCGTTTCACCACCTTGGACGTGGGCGCGGTCGGGGGGGACGCGGAGCAGGGGCCCCCGCCATCTGCAGACTTGTCCACTATCCTGCAAGCCATCCATGCCTCACAGACCTCGGTCGAGGGCAAGATCGTGGAGGTGCATGTGGACATGACTCTCATCTGGCAGGATCTCCGGAAAGCCACGGCCCGGATCAAGGAGACTGAGACCCGAATCTCCACTGTGGAGGATGACGTACAACAACTTAAGGGGCAGGTGGCCCGACTTCAGTCGCATACCCAGGAGCTGCACTGCCGGGCGGAGGATGCGGAAAACAGGTCCCAGCGCAACAATCTCCACCTGGTGGGCTTCCCGGAGGGGGTGGAGCAGGGCCGCATGGTGGACTTTCTGGACAAATGGCTGCGATCATGGTTCCCCGAGGGCTCTCTGTCTCCGTGGTTCGCGATTGAGCGGGCACATCGTTCCCTGGCCCCAAGGCCGCCGCCGGGTGTGGCCCCCTGACCAGTCATAATGCGGGTCCTTAACTTCAAGGACCGGGACGCTATCCTGTCTGAAATACGCAAACAGCAACGGCTCCTCTACGAAAACCGCGCAATCTTGATCTTTCCGGACTACACCCGCGAGGTCCAGAGTCAACGCCGTTCTTTTGGTGAAGTTAAACAGAAACTGAGGGCGCTCAACATCCAGTATCGGCTCCTTTTCCCGGCACGCCTGCGGGTGGTGTTTGCTAACAAGACGTTGTTTTTTGACACTCCATCAGAGGCCTGGACCTGGGCAACGGAGGAGCGCCCCATGTGTGGTGAAGTCCAAACTCCACTCCTGGAGAGGGCGGAGGGTGGACCCGTTTGCCTCACACCTTTTGCTCCTCAGCCTCAACGCAACCAGTCCCGCAGGTGCCGCGGGCGGAGACGGGCCCGGTTGGACTCCCCGCCGGGCCACTCCCGATCGCCAATGCTGCTCTCTGTTGAACCCCCTGCCGGGAGGCGCTCAAGCTCATCCGATCACTTGGACCATGGGGGTACTTCCCCCCGACCTTCACTGCTTGATCTCCCGGATACAAACCTCTCACGCAGCCCGATGCTTCTGAAAGACCCTGCTTGAATTTGTCTCTGCCTGCTGGGCTAAGCTCCGCAGCCGGAGGCCGTGCTCGGTCTTAAAGTATTCCTTTTCTTCCTGATGGACTCGTTTACGCACATCCTGACATGAGGAGGGGTCCTCCACGCTTTCCCAATCACAAGCATTTTAGTTTGGTTGTTCTTTCGCTGGTTTATTGTTAGGGCGACAGATGCTTCCGTTTCTGAAGTGTAGGGTGGGGGGTGGGGGTGGGGATGGGGGGACCGTTGTCCCGAGTTTTATCTTTAGTTTTGTTTTCTTTGTCTTTTAGTTCTGTTGCATCAGCACTCCTCCCTGTCTCATCACACCCGTGCTCACAAGTCGTCCCATTTCAGGCATCACAGGATATGGTGACTAATATCTGGGCTCCCACTCGTGCAGCCCGGCATCCCCGCCCCTGGCCGAGCTTCCCTCCGGGGCCTCCCCCCTTCCCCGAGACAATTTTTCCAGATAGCTGACACACCGCAACCGAGTGTAATCTTGCGCATTATGTCCTGGAACATCAACGGTCTCCTTGACCGTCTCAAGCGTACGGCGGTCCTACGCTACGCACAGCGCCTGGGGGTGGAGGTCTTACTGTTGCAGGAGACACACTTATTAGGTAACCACTGCCCCTTTCTAGCGCGATATGGCTACAACAGGGTCTGGCACTTGGGCTTCACGCGCGGATCCCGTGGGGTTGCGATCCTGGTACGGCGCTCCCTTCCATTTGTGGTAACGCGAGTTGTTCATGACGATCAGGGCGCCTTTCTGGCCCTGTCTGGCACCCTGAATGGCGCTCCCCTTAATTTGGTGTCATTGTATTCTCCCCCATCGCGGCTGACCGCGACCCTAGCCACCTCCGTTGAGCTCATGGCTTCCCTGCCCCTGGGTTCTACCTTCCTGGGGGGTGACTTCAATGCGGTCTCTTCCCCTGCTTTGGACACGACTGGGCCCCCTTCCCACAGCAGACTGGCGCAGGCAAAACATCTCACGAATTGGGCTGAATCCTTAGGTCTTTGTGATGCATGGCGCACGTGGCACCCGCGTTCCAGGCAGTTTACCCACACTTCGGCAGCACACCATACACAAGCGCGCATTGACGTCATATACATTCCCTCGACTGACTGCCTTAGGCTCCAAGACATCGTTATCATCCCGCGGGGTATATCGGATCATTCTCCGGTGATGCTCACTGTGGGTCCCCCCCCTGCCTCATTGCATCAGACATGGAGACTGAACGCGTGGTTCCTCCAAGACAAGGACTTCCGTAAAGTGGTTGGGTTGGAACTCCAACATTATTTCCAGATTAATGCAGGGTCAGTGTCGTCGCCAGGTATCCTGTGGGAGGCTGGCAAGGCCACGATCCGTGGAGTCGCCAAGGGACAACTCAAAATCCAGCGGCGCGCGCAGCTAGACCAGATCACCTCACGTGAGGCGCAGGCCTTGAACGGTCCACCGCCTTGAATCCCGAGGCCTCGGAAGTGAGGCTCCAGGCACACATCCGTGAAGAGATTCGACAATTGTCGATGGACGCGGGTAAACTCCTCTGGCGCTCTTCCATCGCCAGGGTGTATGGATGGGGGGACAAGAATGGTTCTCTCCTCCATAGACTGGCCACCTATCCTAGGGCGAATCGCATAATACCTGAGATCATCGCTCGGGACGGGTCGGTATGTACCTCCTCAGCCGCAATGGCCCAGGCCTTTGCTCTGTACTATCGCCAGCTATACACGGCTGGGACTCCCTCCCTGTCTCTTACAAATATGTTGAGGGCTGGTCCCAGTCAACTCCCTCATTTGGATTTAACTGTTCAGAAAGACCTGGACCATCCCATCACCCAAGAAGAAATTGGGGAAGCGATTACCCTTACCTCGTCGGGCAAGACGCCGGGTCCTGATGGTCTTCCTCAAGAATATTATGCCCTGCCCTGCAAGACGCTCACTCCATACCTCGCTCAGCTATTCCGTGAGGCAGTTGAGAAGGGCTCCTTTCCTTTCAAGACCGATATGGCCACTATCGTAGTCCTTCCTAAATCCCAGACACCTTCATCCCAATGCGCGGACTATCGTCCCATTTCCCTGATAAACACGGAGCTAAAATTATACGCCACAATACTTGCTCAGCGCCTTAAGCCCCACTTACACATGCTGGTCCACTCAGACCAATGTGGGTTCATGGCATAACGCGGTACCCGACATTGTCTGCGGAGGCTCCATTCAGCCCTTGCCCACCGACACTTGCTCACCCCCTACCTCGCTCTCCTCCTGGTTGATTTCGAGAAGGCTTTCGATTCGGTAGACTGGGGGTTCTTGGAGGACGTCCTGGCCGAGATGGGTTTCGGACCCCGCTTCCGGGGTTTCGTCCGCGTCCTGTACGCTCATCCAAGAGCACGAGTCCTGGTGAACGGGGTCCTATCAGAACCCTTTCCGATCTGCAGGGGAACAAGGCAGGGGTGCCCTCTCTCCCCCCTGCTCTTTGCTCTGGTGATGGAGCCCCTAGCGGCCCTGATACGCTTAAGCGGGCAGGTGCGGGGTTGGGAGTGGCCCAATACAGAAACTGACAAAATCGCTCTTTACGCGGACGACGTCCTGATTTATTTGGCAGACCCTGTGCAATCGGGCCCTCACTGCCTCCAGATCCTCTGGTCTTTTGAACAGGCCTACGGCTTAACCCCAAGAAATCGGTATTGGTCCCCCTTCACATGTCCAGAGACTGCTTCGATTGGCAGTCCACCATACCGCTCCGCTGCCTATCTTTTAAGTATCTAGGGATATTGGTGTCTCTGCTCCCTGAACTCAGCTGGGCTCTTAATGTCACTCCCCTGGTGAAGCGAGCTAGGGCGGATCTCTCGAAATGGCAGTCCCTGCCTCTGAATCCCATGGGAAGAGTCGCTCTTTTTAAAATGATGATTATTCCCAGATTCCTCTATATGCTTCAGAATACCCCCCTCAACTTCCCGAGAGCGTGGTTCCGGGAGCTAGACAGCCTGGCCTCCAAATTCCTATGGGGGAAGGGAAGGTCCCGACTGGCCCTAAACGTTTGCCGGATCCCTTCTTTTGATGGGGGCCTATGGATGACCCACTTATATCTTTACTACCTGGCCACTCGTTTGCTCTCCCTGCACGATTGGTTCAACGGAGGATGGTCTGATCCGGCGTATCGGCTGGAACTCAGTGAGTTGGGCCTGTCCAATATCCAATCGATGCTGTATGGGGCGCCCGTCCCATCCCGTCTGCCGGAAGTGACGCGCTCCGTGTTCTTGGCGTGGCGGGCCGCGTTGCATCACACCAAATGGACTCACACATTGGCCCAGTGCACACCCCTGTGGCAGGGTACCTGGCTCCGGGAGGTCACTGGGCTTCGGGGCTTTCGGTCTTGGGACCTTATAGGCATTTCCAAGCTGGGCGATGTTTGGGTGGGTGATCACATGCGCTCCTTTCAAGACCTTCAAGCTAGATATTCCCTACATCCCTCGCAGTTCTATAGATACTTACAGCTGCGCCATGCCCTTCAAGCGCACCTCATGACCGGCACGCGACTCCCGGATTACAGCCCTCCTGAGGCTCAAATCATGCTGGGTGATCTGGGGGGGGCATCTCCCGTATCTATCGGACACTTATTAATAACACCCCAACATCACTCGATCAGCTACGGACTCAATGGGAGGAATGGGTGGGCACTTTGGAGGAGGAGGACTGGCGTGATGCCCTTATGGCCCCCAGGACCATCACTGCCTCCGCCAGATTGCACATGATACAGCTCTATTTTTTACATGCCGCCTACCTGACTCCGGCGCGCTTACACCGTGCTGGGCTCCAGCCGACCCCCGCCTGCGCTAGATGTGGTGATGAGCCAGCCGACTTTCTCCATATGGTATGGACGTGTCCACGCCTGGCGAGATTCTGGGGGGACATTGAGGAGGAATTAACTGAGGTTTTGGGGTGGGAGATCCCGCATGACCCGAAGCACGTGCTCTTGGGCATCACAGATGGGCTGGATGGGTCCAGGAACGAAAAACTATTTTACACTACGGCAATGGTGGTGGCTAAAAGGGACATAGCGACTTCATGGAAATGCCCTGATCCTCCCACCGTTGGGAAATGGCGGGCCGGGGTTGACTGGTGCGCCACGCAGGAGAAGACTATGTATGCAGCGCGTGGCTGCCCCAAGACGTTTCGTAGGGTCTGGGGGAAGTGGTTGGGGGGAATGGTTTAATCTTGTTGGGGACGCTCCAAAACTTGTCCTTTTGATCTTATACGCCTTTGGCCGTTGGGTTGTTCAGATAACTGCATATATGTCTCTGTTATCATGGGGTCTTGTGGATTGGCTGGTGCTTTTTGTGAAGTCAATAAAAATTTGTTTATCAAAAAAAAAAATCTATGTTTGAAAACTAATTACCTGGTATCACAAAGTTTGCTTCCTCCTTTAGACTTTGCAAGTCAAACCTGCTGAATTCAACAGAGGAAAAGAGCCAGAATTTATTGTAACAAGCAAATTTTAGTGCAGCAAGCAGCAAAACCCACATGCTATTCCCTACATCTCAGACTATGCGTTTAATTATCACACCAATAAATTATGAACACCTTGGTGTTGGATCAGGGGCACTAATAATTGCATCCAACAAGGGGAACTCTTAGGTTTGCAAGGAACTGTTTTAAGCAAACTCAGGAAGAACAATTCATCTACTCCAAGCATTTCGATGATTCATAAGAAAACACCTCAAATACTGCAAAATGGTTTGACTTGGGCATTCTGTTTGAACATCTTTTTGAAGAAGAAGCTGGTGCATATAAAATGCTTCTTAGGTTCTTGTATAAAGTAAATAATGTTGTGAGAAAGTCATCCTTTTTGCCCTGATCACCCCCATATTTTGACTGATATTGGTGGTTACCTACTCTGATTGTGCCCTGTGCTCTGTTAACCAAGGACAGTGCTCTGTTTAAAAGGTATATGGTAATGCAGTGTAATTATATTTGGTTTTGACAACCTACCTGTAAGTCCCTAGTATATGGTAGGGCATGTAGGTTTAGAGACCCCAGTGGATTTAATGCACTTAAGTGTGCACTGCTGTGGAGTCTGCAGTCATTCCTGCATTGCAGGCAGATATTAAAATAAAACGGTGTCCAAATTCAACTTTGGAATTAAAAGTACTTCCAAAGTCTTAAACTACCTTTTTATTACACATAAGTCACCCCTGATGTCTTCCCTAGGTGCTCCAAGGGTAGGGTGCCTTGTTATAAAAAGCAGGGGCATTATAAAATATGTTTTTTATGCCCTGGTGAGTGAAAAACTGCCAATTTCATTTTACCTATTGTAGTGTTGCTAGCTCCATAGGCTAATATAGGAAGACTTTATTAAACTTTAATAAAGCATAACCTTTGACAGGAGTGAGCTAGAACAATAATTTACAGTATCAGAATAATAGTTACAATACACCCAACAACTTGCCAAGGTTAGATTTGTTATAACCATGACAGGAAAGTAGTTATAGAGCTTGCTTTCGTGAAATTACCGAAAACAGCACTGTAGCAGCCTCTTCTGATTGGCCAGCCTTTGACAGGCTGAGTCAAGCTGATCCTGATTAGGTGTGAATTGGCCTGAGCTGAAACAGAGACCATCTGGTGGGAGGAGGTCTGCCTGCAGTTGCCAGGCCATGAAGGGGGCTGGGTAGACAAACTAGTTTTTATAGGGAGAAGCACATATAGCACAGAAACCAGGCCCACCCCCACTTCCTGCACCCCAGCCAGATGGGAACCTCTCTAATTAGATTAGAAGAGTGGCTGGAACGGGAGTGTAGGGAAAAGTTAGCCACGCCTGTAGGTTGGGTTAGCCAGACCTGAGCTCCCAGGAGAGATTTTTCCATTTTGATTTGGGCTAAGATGTACATTCTGGGACACAAATATGCCACTCTCCTAAGGAAGTAGCCTTCACAGAGGGAGGCAACTTGAACACCATTGGATGGGGGTGTCCCCTCCTCTTACCAGCCAGCCCAGAATCTGGAATACATATGGGAGTGCTGCACTGCACCTCAGATCCCTGCTTGAAGACATCAGAAGAAGCAAAACTGCCCTGCTGAACCCTGGTCTGCACAAAGAGAGGATTGCAATCACAAGAAGTGCACCTGCTGCACAAAAGAAGAAGACTTTGCCTTGTTCCCAAGGTTAATGAGTGGACTCCCTGATCAGCCACAGGACCAAAAGAACTGAAAGAAGTCACCTGCATCAACTCCATCAAGGACAAGTCCAGCTGACCAGCTCACCTGAACTTTACTGGATTTAGCCAGGTGCATTGTGGGCATTATAGTCCCAAACCTCCAAGAGGAAACTCAGAGCTTCTGGATGCTTGGCTGGTGTTTTGGACCTTCGAAGACCTTCAAGAGACCCTCTGGAAGAAGATCCAGAAGTTTGAGAACTTTTGGGCAACTTTTTGGAAAGAGCTTCATAAGTTCACCGATCTCGATGATGAGAGTGAAGCCGGCGATGTTGGACCGTGACTCGGCCGGACAAGCAGGTTTGCCCCACTGAAAGCTCCGGAGCTCTTTGAAGATGAAGACAAAGACCTTCAAGATTCACTGAGGCTTTGTGCTAGAGTAGGCTGCCGTCATCGAACTAAAAGCCGGATTGCCGAAGACAACTGCTCAATGTAGAGAGAAAAAGAACCCAAAAAAGTGACTAAGTGCAATGGTAAAAACTCGACTGGCCCCAACCACCCAACATATCCGACCCATGCTTCATCGCCACCGGGCTGAAATTTTGACTTGGTTCCAGTCAAGCTTGACCAGATAGCCATGGTTGGTCCCATTCACTATTTTGCACTAGAAAGCACATTTTTACATTTAACCTTTAAAAATTCATATCTCCGGTTCCCTACATTGGATTTTTGTCGTTTTGGTTCCCTTTTGAATATACAAATATGCTCTATTTTTATAAATTGGTTTGCGATTTTTATTGTGTCTTTCTTGTTTACTGTTTTGGTGATATTAAATGCTTCACACACTTGCCTCCGAAGCTAAGCCTGACTACTTGTCAGCCAAGCTACCAAGGGTTAACAAGGATTAATTTATTGAGACTTGACTGGACGTTTATATGTGATTGTGGTGTTATTACTAGTGGTAGGAGCCTACCTGCGCCAATTAAGAAACCACCTTCCAACAGTTTGTGCGCAGTGATGGAATCCAGTACTTGCGTTTAATAACACCATTCAGCATTTAAGTGAGATCTTTAAAAATCCTATAAATTGACCTGGTGTAAATATTACTTATTGATTTTTTACATTTGGACTAATTTTAATTAATTATTTTAATTTTTTCTAAATTGTTCTGTTACAATTTTTGCATATTTTTGTATGTGAACCAAAATTAGGGATTCCATGGAGTTTGATCTGGCTAGCCTGACCACACACACTGTAGCTGAGCTTAGGGGGTTGTGTAGGGCTAGCGAGGTACCAGCTTCTACCAACACTGGGAAAGGAGAGCTGGTGAAGTCCCTTATAGCCTCGGCAGGGGCCCGGGTAGAAGAAATATCCTCAGAGACAGAGGAAGTTCCAGAGATAGAAGGGGAGGTTGACCATCCCAGCCTCCAGGAGGAGGAGGATGAACGCCTGTCCAGTTCTACAATAACCAGGACCCTGCCTAGAGCTAGTAGGAGGGGAATATCCACCACAGACAGAGAGTAGAACTAACCCTCAAGGAAAGAGAGCTGGAGGCCCAGTTAGCCTACATAGCTCTGGAGGAGGCAAAGTTTGCCCTGGCCAAGAAGAAGTGGGCAAGGCAAGAGAAAAGAGATGGTGGCAGCAAAGAGGAGGTAGAGATTTCAAGCGGTGGTGGGTTTGTCCCAAGGCTGCCCTAGGAAATAGTCCCTAAGTACCAGGAGGGGGATGACAGTACCTGGGAGAGATAGGCTCCTGACCCTAGAGGGGGAGGAAGCAGAATCTTATCAGAAAGTTTGGTCTCACCTCTGAGCAGTACAGGATGAAGTTCAGGGACACCCAGACAGTCAACACCCAATTTTGGGTGGACTTTGTTGACATCTCAGTAAAGGCACTGGAGGGATGGATACTGGGTAATCAGGTGAGTACCTATGAGGGGCTTTAAAATGTGTTCATAAAGGAGCAAGTATTGAGTAATTGTCCCTCATAGAAGTTACACCAGTATCTGGTTGGCTCTAAACTGTCTGGCCCCAGGGAACTGGGGGAGACAATAGATAAGTGGCTTTGTACCAGGGTTTCCAAGAAGAACCGGGGGAGGGGGGTGATCAAGAGAAAGGAGGACAGATCCCCTCCCAAGGGAAAGCCCTGGGTAACCAAGAGAAAAAAGTTAAGGAGTACTCTAAAGTTCCACAAACACCTGCACAAGGAGGGGGGTCCCTGAGCCATTCCACTTTCAAGGGAAAGCGGTATCAGGGGGTGTTCTATGACCCTGGTAAGGCAGGAACGCTCTTTGACCCTTCAGAGGCAGGGAAGTGTTTTGACTGCATGCATCCAGGACACAAGGGAGGAGATGCTATCTGTTCCAAGAAGCCCCTCACTGGTGGGCAGTCCCACGGGATTGCTAGTGTAGGTGTGGGGTTGGAATTTGGCCCAGAGATCGGGAGGGGATACACAGAGGTAACCTTAGTTTCCGTGGGTGGGGTGAAAGTTGCAGCCCTGGCAGCCTTACCTCCAAGCCTGTAGAAGTACAGGCAAATGCCTAAGGTCAACGGTACTGAGGTTTGAGGCTCTGAGAGATACATGACCCAGTGTGACCATGATTGTGGAAAGACTGGTTTCTCCAGAGCAGATCCTACCTGGTGTATTCCACCAGGTAACTTATGCGCACAGCAGAGCCATGCTCCACCCCATGGCAATGGTGAGCTTGGAATGGGGAGGTGTGACAGGCCCTAAGAAGGTAGTTGTGTCTTCTGCCCTCCCAGTAGAGTGTCTACAGGGAAATGATCTTAAAGCTTCTGACTGGTCAAGGGTGGAAAGAAAGGCCTATGCTCAGATGGTGGACCTCCCTGAATGGGTATGTGCTGTGACTAGGACACAAACTGCACATCAGGGACCCTGGACACAGACTGGACACTTGGAACCCTGGAATAATGGGCCAAGTCTCCAAGAGCAAGTGAAAGGGCAGAGAGTCTGGTGAGCCAACCCAAAGAGCTCTAGAGGTCCAGGAGGAATCCAACCCTGAGGGGGGGTATCTGACCTCAAAGGTCAGGATTTCACCCTTGCCAGATCTGTCTGACTTGGCAGAGTTTCAGGGTGCCAGTGGACTGTCTTGCTTTACCCTCCCAAATAAAAAAATATCAGCACTCCCAAGATGAGGGACTCAGTAAAGCAGGAATAAAACACTTGGAAGGAAGACTCAGCACTCACAAAATGAGGCACATCAAAAGGCAGTTTCAAAATAAAGCGTGGGGTTTATTAATACAACACTCTGCAACTGAAAGACTTTCCCAGATGTTAAATGAAACAGGTAAAACAGCATGTAAATATATGTGCACAAGCAAGTACTAATAAAACACTCACAAGTAATCAAATGCATGAGATAAAACTCAAGCAGATAATAATAATCGAACATTCACAAGTCAAATGCAAGAAACTAAAACATTAGCAGATAATAATAATACTGGACGTCCAATGCAAGAAGAAAGCACTGTCAAATGCCAAGAATAAGCACTGTCAAATGAAAGACTCAAATATAAAGAACATTTATACACAACATAAAAACATCACAGAGCAATGAAACTTGTAGCTTATACATCACCATTTGAGTTGCACACAACATTCTGGTCAGCTTGACTGGGAAGCCCTATGCAGTCATCCAGAAGTCTCAATGGGAAAGCAAAGATTTCCTGTGATGGTGCGTCCACCCCATGAGTGAGCTTCTGTATGAGCGCCAAAACTTCCTGTCTTAAATACCTTTTACTAACATGAAGAGAGACTTCTAGAAATTCCCCTCCCTTCATCTATTGCAAAGCCAAGGCTGACCATACCGGTCTGTTTTGAGGTCAAGACGGAAGCAGGCCAGCCTTCTGTCTTTTGACTCTGAGACTAAGTCAGAGTGCGCAGAGGTTGCCCTATGATGAAGCATGCCGCTTTCGGGTGTGTGGAGGGGACCGGCCTATAAAAGGGATATTCCATTAGCTCTAGCTTCTCTGTTCCTTGCTTCAGACCCAGGGTTTTTATTGTGTTTTGAATTGATTTTTCAGGGGAAATAACCTGTGCTGGTCTTAAAATTCCCCTTGGCCCTTCTTCTGTGTTGTGCTGTTCTCTTTCACTCCTGGGATCACCACTTGGTGTGTGTTGGACTTGGCCCTTTTTGCAGGGTCATCCCTGGACTTTTTGCTTTCCTCCTGCTATTTTTTCTGTCCTGGTTTTGGTGGTTTTAGGACTCTGGGCACTTTATCACTGTTATTCAGTGTTAAAGTGCATGTGCTCTCTATGGTAAACTTGGTAAGATTGGTCTACACCTGTTTGGCGTATTTAATTTACCTATCAGTCCCTTGTAAAGTGGTATCTCATATACCCAGGGCCAGTGAATTAAATGCTACTGGTGGGCTTGCAGCGTTGCTTGCACCACCCTCCAAAGTAGCCTTTCAAACCTGTCTCAGGCCTCTGCCATTACAGGGCCTGCGTGCACAGTTTACTGCCGCTGTGACGTGGCACATAAAGTGGTTGCCATGTCTGTGACCCCCCTTTTACTACAAATCAGTCACCCCTAAGGTAGGCCCTAGCTAGCCCTATGGGCAGGGTGCAATGTAGGTAAAAGGTAGGACATGTGCCTTAACTGTGTGGGATGTCCTGGTAGTGACAAATAGCCTATTTGGTTTCTCACTACTGTGAGGCTGCCCTCTCGTAGGAATACATTGGGGATTCCCTGATATGTGTTTCACTGACATGAGAGGAGTAGCGTGATCAAGTTTGGTATGTTTGTAATAGTGGTAATAAATGCTGCGTAATGGTGTTCGCTTTATCCCTATTTTAGAAATGCCACTTTTAGAAGTGGGCATTTCTGTGTGCTATGTGTCTTTGTGCCTGACTGTTGTGTATTGCATGTCTGGCTCTGGATGACAGGGGCTGGGGAGGTGCAGTGGCTCCAGAGGGGCTGGGTGAGTCAGCGCTAGGCTGAATAGGCCAATCTGCATTTGGAGTAGTTGGAGGAGTAGCACCTGACCCTGAAAAGGACTGTGCCTGCCTCCCACAATGCTGGCTCCGCCTCCTGTGGTGTGTCTGGGGCCAGAGCCTACACTGACAATGGGGACTGTTGTGCACTTGTTAAGTGCCCCCTAGAACTGGTTTGGACTAGGTCCAGTGCCCTGTGCAAGGGCAGAACAAAGACTGTAGGTGATATAAATATTGGGGCTGTGACCCCATGAAAGTGCGGTAATCTTGCCGGAGAAGTCTGGGCTGAGCCCACACGCTGGGGTGTGCAGATCTCCGTGAAGGTAGTGCGGCTGCTCATAAGTGAACCAGAAGTCAGGCAAGGAGAGCCTGACCATGGGCGGGGCTGGCCAGAGGAAGCAAAGCCAGAGACACCGGGGCAGCCGGAGACTTCGCTCTTCGTCCTGCCCCCTTTGTGTCCCCGCAGCTGAGCAGCTACACCGGCCGCATGGTCGTGGGCCACCACCGTCCTGAGAGCCAAGGCGGACGGCCCTGCCCTAGCGGAGGCTTGCTGCCCAAAATGATTTTGTGCCCGTGCTCAGCCCCGAAGAAAGTAGGAAGACAGGCGAATATTGCCTGGCTGTGGGCGGGGCATCCCGTGAGAAGCGAAACCGCCAGAGACTCCGCTCCGGGATCCGATCCTGCCTCGCAAGGAGCTAATGCTGCTGATCTGGGGAGCGAGAACAGTGTGCTTGCTCCTGGGCCCCCTGCTCTTGGTATCGGCCCGGAAGGGGCCGCATCGCCTTAGGCAGCTGGTCAGAGGCACGTCCCAAGGGACCTGACCGGGGAACAAGTGAGTGCCCATTTTGTATTGGGGGAACCTGCCTACTTGGGGCCAGTCACCGGAGAGCCTGAAGATTAACGGTGCACGAGGAGACGGGGCATGGTTGGTCCCATTGGCCCGAAGTAGTGACCGGGCCCCTCCCCATGGTATGGAAGCTGCGCCTGCCTACTCGGCAGCGTGATCGATGCACAGCGTTGGGTGCTGGGAAGGCACCACGAGGTGGGGGTAATTTGGAGGGGATATACTTCATGCTAATGGCCTCGCATTAGTGCCCTGACGTTCTTAGATGTAGGGTGGTACATTGCCTGGGTTCTGGCACCACATGTACAGTGTCATGATTATGTTACCCTGAGGTAAATGTACATGGAGTGTTCCCTTACCAGAAGAGATTCTACTATAATGTGTGCACCTTACTAAGAGTCACTATGGTGCACTGCTGATTATATGTATGCCTAAGGTGTTTATGCTAAGTGTACCTTTACCAGTAGTTACTGGTTGTTTTCACTAACTGTGAATTGTGATGGTTAGGACAGTGGCCCGATTGTCCCTGTAGTGTACACAATCCCTGTAAAGTGATACCAAGTGCCAGGTGGCACAGTGCATATATGTGATTACGTTCTAATGTGTTTTATGAGTAATACAAAGGCTATTTTCGATATAACCTTGTGTGGAGTTTCTTTTGTGGTGTGCCTAGTGTGTCGCTGCTGTGTGTGTGTGTTGCGCAAATGCTTTACACATTGCCTCTGGGATAAGCCTGACTGCTCTGCCAAGCTACCAAGGGGGTGAGCAGGGGTTATCTTCAGTGTGTAACTCCCTTGCCCTGACTAGAGTGGTGATTTCTGCCTGGCTTAGGTGCATGCCCTAGCCAACCAGAAATCCTATTTCTAACAGTGTGTCCATGATGTAGACACTGGTGACAGCCTACCTGTCAAAAGCAAGCTGTACAGATTGTCTGGCCAAGTCAGAGCCAGCATTAAGGCTGAGGTAGCCAAGATGCTGCAGTTGGGGGTAATTGAGCCCTCTGACAGTCCATGGGCCAGTCAAGTGGACTACTGCCTAAACCTAATCCCCAAGGGGGGAAGAAAGAATTAAGTTTTTTTGTGGACTACAGAGGTTTGAATCCAGTCACCAAGACTAATGCTCACCCCATACCTAGAGCTGATGAGCTCTTGATAGGTTGGGGGCTGCAAAGTACCTGAGTTTATTTGACTGGACCTCAGGTTACTGGCAGATTGCCCTAATTCCGGGAGCAAAGGAGAGGCCAGTATTCTCCACTCCAGAGGATCACTTTCAGTTTAAAGTGATGCCTTTTGGTTCGAAGAAAGCCCCTGCCACCTTCCAAAGGTTGGTAAACAGAGTCCTGTCTTGGTTGGAAACTTTCAATGCAGCTATCTTGATGATATAGCCATATTCAGTTCCACCTGGGAGGAGCAACTGGTCCACCTGAAGAAAGTACTTCAGGCCCTGCAACTGGTGGACCTGACTATCAAGGCAAGCAAGTGCCAGATAGGGCAGAGCTCAGTGATGTACTTGGGACACCTTGTAGGTGGAGGCCATGTACAACATCTCCAGCCAAAAATCCAGACCATCCTGGATTGGGAGGCTCCTAAAACCCAGACACAGGTCAGGGTCTTTCTTGGCCTGACTGGGTATTACAGAAGATTTGTTCAGAATTATAGGACCATTGTGTCTCCATGACAGAACTCACCTCAAAGAAGCAGACCAAAAAGGTAATTTGGACGCCAGAGTGTCAGAAGGCCTTTCACACTCTGAAGGAGGCTATGTGTTCAACACCAGTGTTACTGGCCCCTGACTGCACAAAGGAATTTGTGGCTCATACAGGTGCTTCAGAACAAGAGATTGGAGCATCGTTGGCACAAATAGCAGGCAACTACTCCCCAGAGAACAAAGATGGAGTGCCATTGAGAGGGAAGCCTTTGCTGTGGTCTGGTCTCTGAAGAAGCTGGGACCATATCTGCTTGGTACTCACTTCAGTGTTCAAACTTACCACAGACCTCTCAGATGGCTCATGCAGATGAGGGGGGAGAATGCAAAACTGTTGAGGTGGTCCATTTCCCTATAGGGGATGAGCTTCACATTCACACAGACCTGGGACTGCCCATGCCAATGCAGATGGACTTTCCAGGTGTTTTCACTTAGCTGATGAGGCCTACCAGGGTGTAGCTTAGTTACCCATCACCATTTGTCTGAGGGGGGAGGCTGTGTAAGAAAGTCACCCGTTTTGCCCCGATCCCCTCATTTTTTGACTGATACTGGCGGTTACTGGCTATGATTGTGCCCTGGGCTCTGCTAACCATGCCCAGAGCTAGTGCTCTGGTAATTAGGTGTAATTACAATTGGTTTTGACAACTTACCTGTAAGTACCTAGTATATGGTAGGGCAGTATATGTAAGTTTAGAGACCCCAGTGGATTTATGCACTTAAGTGGACACTGTTGTGGTGTCTGCTGTCATTTTAAAGGCAGCCCTGTTTTGCAGGCTGGTTTTAAAATAAACTGTGTCCAAATTCGACTTTGGAATTAAAAATACTTCCACAGTCTTAAACTTCCTTTTTATTACATAGAAGTCACCCCTAAGGGCTGCCCTAGGTGCACCAAGGGTAGAGTGCCTTGTTATAAAAAGCAGGGACATTATAAAAGATGTTTTATATGCCTGGTGAGAGAAAACTGCCAATTTAGTTTCTCCCCTGTGTAGTTTTGCTAGCTCCTTAGGCTAACATGGGAAGGCTTTATTAAACTTTAATAAAGCCTACCCTCTGGCAGGAGTGTGCTAAAACAATATTTTAAAGTATCAAAATAATAGTTACAATAAATCCAACAACTTGCCAAGGTTAGGTTTGTTATAACTATGGCAAGAAAGTAGTTATAGAACTTGCTTTCCCTTAAGTTACCAAAAACAGCCCTGTAGCAGCCTCTTCTGATTGTCCAACCTTTGACAGGCTGAGTTAAGCTGCTCCTGATTAGGTGTGAAGTGGCCTAGGCTGAAACAAAGAGACCATCTGGTGGAAGGAGATCTGCCTGCAGATACGAGGACAGGATGGGGGCTGGGCAACCAAACTGGTCTTCAGAGGGGAAAGCACAGATAGCACAGTAACCAGGCCCAACCCCACTTCCTGCGCCCCAGCCATATGGTATCCCCTCTAATTAGATTAGGAGCGGGCTGGAAGGGGAGCTTAGCGAAAAGTTAGCCACACTTGGACACTCAACATTCTGTGATTCTGGCCAAATCACTTAATCTCCCCGTGCCTAGCAAAAAAATTAAATGTGTCTGTCACGTAACTGCTGCTCATGTAAAGCGCTCTGATACCTCCGGGTCTAGTTCGCGCTATATAAAAAAAAACCTCTACCTGTGGGTTGGGTTAGCGAGACCTGAACTCCCAGGAGAGATTTTCTCCGTTTTGCTTTAGACTGAGATGTGTATTCTGGGACAAACATATGCCACACTTCCAAAGAAGTAGTCATCACAGAGGGTGGCAACTTGAACCCCATTGGTTGGGAGTGCCCACCTATTGCCAGCCCAGAATCTGGAATAAATATTGGAGAGCTGCACTGCACCTCAGATCCCTGCATGAAGACATGAGAAGAAGAAGGAATGCCCTGATGAACCCCTGATCTGCACAAAGAGAGGACTGCACTCACAAGGACTGCACCTGCTGGACACTCTTGGCTTCACAAAAGAGGACGTTGCCTTGCTTCCAAGATTAAGGAGTGAACTCCCTGATTAGCAACAGGACCAAAGGGGCTGAAAGAAGTCACCTGCATCAACTCCATCAACATCAAGCCCAGCTGACTAGCTCACCTAGATGTTACTGTATTTGGCAGGTGCAGTGTGGGAATTGTAGTCCCAAACCTCCAAGAGACAACTCAGAGCTTCTGGACACTTGGCTAGTGTTGTGGACCCTCAAACACCCTCAAGAGACCTTCTGGAAGAAGATCCAGACGTTTGAGAACTTTTGGACAACATTTTGGAAAAAGCTCCATAAGTTCACCGACCTCGAAGACGAGAGTCAAGCTGGCGATGACGAGCCGCAACTCGCCCTGACTTGCAGGTTTGATCTGCTGAAAGCTCCGGAGCTCCTTGACAACAAAGACCTCCAGGATTCACTGAGGCTTTGCGCTGCAGCAGGCTGCCGTTGTTGAGCTGAAAGCTGGATTGCCGAAGACGGCTGCTCGACGTCGAGAGAAAAAGAACTAAAAAAAGTGACTAAGGGTGAAGGTAAAAACCTGAACTGCCCCAACCACCCAACGTATCTGACCCACGCTCCTTTGCGGTTGGCCAGAAACTTTGACTTGGTCCTGATTAAGAGTGACCATATTGCCATAGGTGCCGCTATTCACTTTTTGGCACTAGAAAGCACATTGTTACACTTAACCTTTAAAAATTCATATATCTGGTTCCCTAGATTGGAGTTTTGTTGTTTTGTTGTCATTTTGAAGATAAAAATATTCTCTATTTTCATTAATTGGTATTGGATTCTTATTGTGTCTTTCTTATTTACTCTTTTGTTGATATTAAATGCTTTACACACCTGTCTCCTAAATTAAGACTGACTGCTCATCAGCCAAGCTACCAAGGGTTGAGCAACGATTAATTTATTGAGACTTGACTGGACCTTATTTGTGACTGTGGTGTTATTACTAGCTGTAGGTACCTACCTGCATCAACTAATAAGCCACCTTCCGACAAGTAATCTGAGTGTCTCTGTCGGTCACAGTTATCTCTGGTGATCCACGTAAGAGAAAGATCTGAAAAACCCTTATTAAATCTGCTGCTGTAGCTAACGTTTTGAGTGCTATGAAGTGACCCATCTTTGTAAACTAGACCACTACTACCAGCAATGTGGTGGAGCCATTGGAAGGTGGCAATTCAACAATGAAAGCTAGAGAAATCATACTTGATGGCTGAATAGTCATCGGCAAAGGCTGAAGCAATTAATGGGACTGTAAGGAGGTTTAGTTTGAGCAACGATTTAACTTTGCTGCACATATTGTTGCACTGATTGTTTTAAATGAGGCCACCAAAAGTGTCTGCTGATTAACTTTTGTATCTTCCTCGATCCTGGAAGTCCAGCTGCAGGAGGTTTGTGGCACTACTTCATTACTTGTTATTGTGTGGTAGAATTACCAAACTAGAGAGCTTCTTTTAGGTACAATACATGTTTTTGCACTGTCCTATTCTTCGGTTCTTTCTTGATAGAATAGTGGCAATCAAAAGTGGATTGTGCTTGTTTGATTGATGCCAGGAATGTGGAACATTAATACCTTCCCCTATCATAGCAGATAGAATATTTGGAGGAGAATCAGGACCCCGTGCATCTTCTATCTGAAATGTGAGGGGATCAGCCTTCCCATGTCTGTTACAGGTCATTAGGTTTCTTAGGTAGTTGAACATAGAGGCCAGTGCTCTTCAAGCATGTCTAGTTTTTGCACACTTTTGTATAGCCAATAGTTCTCTATCATAAGCTGTAAAGTTCTTCTCTGTTTCTGAAAAACTCCTGGGGTAGTAAACTACAGGATATACAGCTTGTGTTTTAACATTTCTCTGTGATAACGCAGCTCCTAACACAAAAGTAGATGCATCAGTTTCCACTGTAAATAGTAACATCACATTCAGGTGTCTGAAGATGGGTGCTATCATAAATGCAGCTTTCATCCTTTGGAATGCCTGTTCTTGTTCTTCTACCCAAGGGAGTGGTACCCCTTTCTTAGTCAGTCGTATGATGGGTTGAATTATTGTTGAAAAGTCATGGATTGATTATTTGTAACAAATTGTGAATCTGACAAACAGTTGTACTCTTTTACTGTGCATAGAACAGGTCATTCCAAGACAGCTTTTATCTTGGCTCTTTTCCTGCTGAACATGTCCCGAACTTTCTATATGGCTCAGAGACTGGGTCCTCTTCACATTTTTCCAGGGTCTGGGTTGATGGCTGTAGCTGTTTATGAACAAAACATTATAGAGACTGAGGAGCATATTTTCAAGGAAATGACAGAGCGCAGACCTGCGGCAAATTTTGCAGGGCCATGCTGCGCCATTTAAAAAATGCGGGGATGCGCCGTATTTGCAGCAATACGGCACAGCCCTGTTTTTCCCCTAGCGCTGCCGCTAAAAATAGCTGCCTAGCACCAATGCAGACACCCTTGCGTTAAAGTACAAGGGTGCCTGCATTGCAGGGAATGATTGTTTATGTGCAGCACACATAGAAAAATCAAAAACGAGGAGAAATAAAAGTATTTCTCCTCGCTGCGCCATTCTAACGCCTTCTATTGCATGATATTCGTTTTTGGCGTTGCACAGAGTTACACCTCCTTGTAAATCTGGGGCAGTGTCAAAAAGCAATGGGTGTTGCGGTGGAACGCCCACAGCGAAAGCCATTGCACGCCCCTTTCACGCAGATACCTGCGTGAAAGGATACCATATTTACAAAGCGACGTTAAGCCACAAAAAGTGGCAT